>JANHGB010035768.1:0-37338 GCA_026283785.1 Coracopsis vasa
TGGTAGCAGTAGTGGTTTTGTGTTATACCTTAGTTACTGGACTGTTCTTATCTCAACCTGTGGGAGTTGCATTCTTTCGATTCTTCTCCCCATCCGTCTGGGAGCAGGGGGAGAACAAAAAGGAGAAGTGATTGAGTGAGCGGCTGTGTGGTTCTGAGTTACCAGTTGGACTTAAACCACAACAGCATCTTGCAAATCCATCTTTATTTTCATTCCCTTTCCCTTTCCCTTTCCCTTTCCCTTTCCCTTTCCCTTTCCCTTTCCCTTTCCCTTTCCCTTTCCCTCTCCCTTCCCCTTTCCCTCTCCCTTTTCCTTTCCCTCTCCCTTCCCCTTCCCTTCCCTTCCCTTCCTCTCTTCCCTTCCCTTCCTCTTTCCCTTTTTTGTTTACTCAGTAAGATTCTCTTTTTGTGATTTAATAGTATGCTGGTATGGCAGAGTGTTGGTAAGAACACATTTCCAAAAGTGTAAGTTAAAACATTCGATTAGCTCAGCTCTGCGTTCTGTGCCTCCATAAAATGTCTGGTAGGATAAAAACAAATTAAAGGTGAAAGCTGCTTTTTGTTCCCATTTCAAAAAAATGTGGAAAAATAGGAAAATCATTTGCTGTTATTTATATCTGAACATTTCTGTTGTATTTTTCCAGCTGTCAAATATTTCTTCATACAGTTTTGGCCTTCAAGAAATTCCCAAAGCTAGCCACTTGCCCAGCTGTACATTACCATTACTGTGTCCTTTCCTGATAGAGATTACTTGTGCACTGATGGAACATAATACTCTATAACATGACATAAAGCAATAATAGCATGTAATATAATCCTTGTTATATCTTTAATAATGGGATGAAACTAAATTACAGCATTTGGTATTGCTGACTTAATTTCAGATCCTCATCTTTTACAGGAAACCTAATCTATGTCAGAAGTGGTCATTGAGGATCATCAGCAGAGCAACTAAAATATACCAAATAGAGTTCAATTACATCTTACCATCAAAACTGAATTTAAGCATTGTAAGCTCATTTGAACAGAATATTGTTATTTTTCACCTTGCAAGTTCAAATATGCTTGCATAGTCTTTGATAGATTCTGCCACAGCAAACAGAATAGTTGGGTACAATTCACTCTAGAGAGTCTCATCAGCTTTTAAATTATTTTTGTATAGTTCCTGAATGTTACAGTATTGATTAAAAAGCAATTTTAGATATCATAGGATTCAAAATAACATCACAGGACTTTATAATTGTTTTCTTCTCTGCACACTGCTCATTTGTTATTATTTGTTTATTGTATTACAGAAATTTATTCAGACTCCAATAATGAAAGGAATCTACTGTGTAAACATTGTACAAATGCGTACTTAGGAACAGCCACTACTTACTTAAAAGATTTTATTATAGTAAAGACCAAATAACTGTGTCAGCAGTTATTAATGTTTCCTGATATTTCCCCAGAAGACCCTGTTACTTGAGGGTTTTAAGCTCTTCATTGTTTCACTTGGCCTGAAATCCCGCATGTTGAACATTATGTTCAATATTTATCTTTTCTAGAAAGCTTCCTTACACATAGCTCTCGATCTAACATGGAAGAAGAAAAGGAAAATTAGATGTTATAGCATTAAAAGAAGAAAAAAAAATAAATCCCAGAAACCTTTGACACTTTGAAATCTCAAAGCCTTGGGGTGAAAATGTGGATTTTAATGTTTTCCTATTCTTATTGCTGTAAATGTTGACAGTAATGGCCTCTTCAGTAGTGAAAAAACTAGACTGTATTAAGGAAGGAAGGAAGGAAGGAAGGAAAAAAGTAAGAAAAAAAGGAAGAAAGGAAGGAAAGAAAGAAGGAAGGAAGGAAGAAGGAAGGAAGGAAGGAAGAAGGAAGGAAGGAAGAAGGAAGGAAGGAAGGAAAAAAGTAAGAAAAAAAGGAAGAAAGGAAGGAAAGAAAGAAGGAAGGAAGGAAAGAAGGAGGGAGGGAGGGAAGGAGACAAAATATCTGTTATTCAGAATCCTGTTAATTACTAACAGCAATTTCAGTGACCAGCCTTATGTTACACTACAGAACAGAGACCCCTACCTCACTGGGCCCTTGACTAACTTTTGGAGTGCGCTGTGAATAAGAAACCAAATGCTAAGGGCTTTCTTTTTCAATAATATGCTTTGAGCTCTGTTGCTGTAGAAGCAACAGAGGTGATAAATATTTTTCTTTCCCAAATATTTCATCTGAGGCATGAGATTTCTTTGAAGAATTCCTGCATCCATTGGGTGACAAATACAATCCTGAGTATCATGCAAGATGTAGATAGGATATGCAAGATAGAATGGAGGAAACGCTATTATTACTCTCCTAACTAGAGTGAAGTTCATATAAGTTTTCATAACACACTTTTGAATTACTGCATTTTTCAGAAATATTCAAGAGGATTCAGAGATACTGCTGATTGCCTCAGGCACTGTATGTTTTGCCTTCAGCTGCCCCCCACACACATCAAGCTTTCCTGCTTAAAGCTTATGGGTTTCACAGAGAAGGCTTATGTTCAGACCTACCGTGACATGGAAAAGTACATTAAATTGCTTCTTCCTAAAATGTTCTTGTTCGTTTGTTTGTGGTACATTTTATGCCTACTTTTTAATTTTTTTTTATTATCAGCATCTTATCCAAATCTATCATAATGTATGCCAGAGGCTATCATCCCAAAAGACTTTAGGTTTTAGTAATTACATTAGTAATATACCATTTGCCACAGAAAAAGAGTAGCCAAAAATTCATTTCCTGTCCCTACAATAACTTGTTTTCCCTGGTTAAGACAAAACCAAGGAAAAAGCTTTTCCCTGTAACTCTAATAAAAGATTCCATCTGTAGCCCTTTATAAAAACAAAAGTGCTCTACGAACAGGATAGAGCTCTGCATCTTGACTTGAATCATCTCTGCTTTCATGTCCATTAACTCTCTGGCTGTCCTGCTGAGGCAGTCATCAAGATTGCCAGTTGTGATGGTGTTTATGCTGAGAGTGTTTGTCCACAAACAAACTGAAAGCATTAACTAACACAAAGGCCAGCGATTTTGAAACTGGAGTTCTCAGTCTTGTGAGAAATATGTTCTGAAACAACTTCTATGCTTTGCAGGGGGATCAGAGGAAAGGTTTAAAAGGCATCCTCAATTTTTGCTCTGATTAAATGCCAAATATTTTGTAAGTCCTCCTAATTCATTTTCAGTAGCATTCAGAAAGCTTTTCAAAATTAGGAGCATTTTGAAGTGATGATTAAAAAAATTTCCTGAGGGGGCATGAAAGAGATTGTAGAGCCTGGTGGTGTACTTTGGGCACTGACACTATGATCATAATTTTATTAATCATACATATGTATATATAGCTACACACATACACCTTCCGTGAAAGCTCTGCTGCTCTGATTCTAGTTTACTGATACATGAGTCACATGGATACTTTAAAAAGTCACAAAAAGAAAACAAATGAAAGACATCAATAAAATCAAACAATTAGCAAAGCCCACTCCACATAGAAACGTGAGTCATGAGACATTCTTCTTCATAAATGCTTTGCTCTTATCACAGCCCCTCAATTAAATTACCTTTACAGCATTTCCTGTTGCATGACATATATGATCCATGGGCATGGGAGTGTTAGGGAAGTGCATTACACACCTGTGTTGGGAAAGTGTATCATGAAAATCAAGAACTTTCCTGGGAATTTTCATTAAAAGAGCCAATGAAAGAACAAGCCAATACCTTGTTACAGAAAATCTTGTTCTGGTATATATATATTCAGGATTCAGACATAACACTATAATTATAAAAAATTGAAGGATTTACATTTATTGTGTTGTTCTAGAACAAAATAATTATTCCAATAAACTTTATGTAAGTACATACACTTACATATAAAATACACATTTTAATTTCATTGTTCATTTTAGTAAGCAATTTTAATGAAGTTCCATAGTTTAGATTAAAAAGAAAACCCAAAACAAAGCAAAAAAAGTCACATCCTTGGCACAAATAGTGAAGGTGTCCTTACTCTCTTTAGCTAGGATTGTTGGATTCTCCCAGGACAAAGTAGGCAGCACAAAACTGGTCTCCCAATCTTGTTTTTGTTTCTCATGAATGCTCATAAATAAATCACTTATTTAAGTGATCAAGTTAACTAATTACATTCTGCTAAAGGACAGTCATTCAGAGAAATACATTAATCCAGTTTTTACTCATCAGTCTTGCAGAGAGGATCTGCTTAGTCTTATCCACACAATGGCTGGTCTATTAACTGCCTCTGTAGTTTTACAGCTATGGTAGGCACCCATCTTGCTTCAGGAAACACCAGTTCAGGTCCCTTGATAACTTGAAAGATTACAAGCATAAGAATGTGTATGCAAGAAACTTGCATAATTAAACAAAAATAATTAGGCTAACAAAATGCATAGAATTCATCTTTACTTGGGCTATTTACTTATTGATTTTTGAAAGTTTAATTTCAAAAAGAAGTGGAAAATGTGATGAAAGCCAAATGTGTTTTTCTTAAGTCACATTTTTATAATGTAGAATGATATTAATAGAAGGAGATTTTTAGACAAGCAGTCATGTAATATATCAGAGTTAAGTTCTGCATCAGATATTAAAACAACATCAAGAAAACAGAGGGAATTAATTTACCCATCTCTGATAACTGGTTGGTCATAACACCACAATTTTGCAAATGTAGTGCATTTAAATCTGCAGACTGTGGAATACAAATCACTCTAAATTCAAGTCATGGATGGCAGCATAAATCTAGAAATGGGGCTCAGAGGAGTGTATTAAAATCATAGTGTGTTCTGAATAGCATTTAGTGGGAAACAAAGTGTACTTTCTTAGCATCACATCTCCATCAACAAACATGTACTGTTTAATGGAGAAATTTACACAGTGAGTTTTACATTAGGTACTCTATACGACTAATATTTTGCTTTGGTAAGAATTTTCTATTTTTTTAAACTATAATATGATAATGCTTAAGGTTTTCCAACCTACACAGTGGCACAAGATAGTATTACTATTCATATGTTGCTACCAAAAATGTTTTCTTGAGATCATCACACTGATATATTTCAAGTTTTAAAAAGCTAGCTGCTAATAAATATATCTATTGTTCTCCTTACTGTTACATTTGTCAGCAAGTTAAAACAGGGCTATAATAATGTATGTCCCTTGCAAAAATAATAATAAAAAAATAACATCAGCAAAAAACACCAACAAACTGATATCTATTTTTTTTCCCAGTTGGGCTTCGATTCCAGGAGTTGATAAAGACTTCAAAATCCCAGCTAAGCAAATCTTATGTTTAATATTTAGACAATGTTCTTCAAGAAAGAGTAGGCTTTGTTAACTTTCACTGCTTACTGCTTTACAAGAAATACACAGATGTTAGTTGAAACAAGCAGATACTCTAAAGATTGGATTGCCTTCTCCCAGTTTTGAAAGATCTGCTATCAAAATGAGTATTCCACTTCATCAGTGCCTTCTTTCACCCTCTAAAGCAAAAGCATATCTACAGGACCTATCCCAGACAAGAAGAAAAAGAAGAAATAAAAAACTGGCAATACATAATTCTGAGGTTGTGTTTTCATTTTCTAGGCCTGGGTCAGATCAAAGTCAGTAGAGCCCTTTGATTTCTTCAACATTATCCCTATGGATGGTATTATCAAGGGACAGCTAGAATGCATTCTTCTTATGCTGCAGACTGTGCAGCATAACCAGCTGAAGAAGGACTTCTGGGAAATCTATAACAAAAGATGTGAACCTATTATTCCTTCCTTTCAGTACAAATAGGACCAGGAATTGAATCATGTGTAACTTTGTAGTCTGTCACGTTTACTTTTTGAAAAAAGTCAAAAGCTTGTTTCAGCCATAAGCTGAAAAGCTGAGCTGCTGGAAGACCCACCTCTCGTGTGTTAACATTTAATAATCTCAAAGCCAGACTTTGAATTTCTAGATTACCCAGATACAGAGCCTTTTCCGTAGCCCTTGTCTTGCTGCTTTCTTCTTATAGGTATACACCTGCAGGGCTGGTACAAGGTCTGTCAATCTTCTGTGAATTGCTAATCTGGGATACTAAATATGTTTTTCGGTTCCTGTGGAGCACATCAAGGTTTGAAGACATCCTACATAGCAAGAAATAGAGGACAAAGGACATTATTAGTGATCTATTAGTTAATGAGCTTTGAGCTTAGGCTGCACAAACATGAACTTTCAAGTGCCTATTCCATTTATTGTAGAGAAAGAAATTATTTTATTGGAAAAAATAATTATAGTAAATTAATAATGAATCAAAAATATTAATAAAAATAATCTGCCAATTCCTATTTAGCAGGAGAGTCCTTTTGGAGATATAAAAATGAAAAGCAAAATCAGGAAATGCTGTCTGTAATACTCCAAACACTTGGGGGTTTTAGTACAGAACACAAAAAACAAGGATGTTTGAAGTATGCCCTTTTTTCAGGCAATAGAGGTTATTAATTTCTTCAGATTTCAGTTATTCAGTAGATTTTTCTTACAATAACTTTCTTTTCAATCTGATCCCCGTAACTGGTAAGCTTAATTTATTACTGTCTTACCCAAATGCCACACTTAAATGTTTTAATTTTAGAACACATTTATAGTGTAGAAATGAGCATCAGAAGGCTTTTTGTTCTTTTGATTACCATTTCCCAAGGGCAAAGCTTTATCAGAATTTGTAGATAGCATTCTTTCTTACCAGGGACTTCACTGCAAGAGAAAGAATGAAAAACATTTGGATACATCATGACAAACTAAAAGTCAGAAACAGTACACTGGAATTTTCTGATTCAGCTGCAGCTATTCTGCCTCCACTGCTTGCCTGCTTCTACCCCTTCCTATCCTTCCTTTTCTACTTTGTTTTAAAAAATATGCTGCAGGAGGATAAAATAAAGGTAAACTTTATAGTTAAAGGAGAAGATGTATCTGGAATTTTCATTCACAAAATCCCTATAGAATTGTGTCAACTATTATGCAGCACTTGCTCTGAAATGAAGATTAATGGTTAGGTGAGACATTTGAGTTGCATAAGCTTTTATTAGCCATCTGTTTAAACATGAAAATAAAATGTCCAAGTTTAAAAGTTGTTTTATTTCATCAGAAAAGAGAAAGGCAAGGACAGATAAAAACTGAATAAAGCAAGCACAAAATTTCTCTTTTATTTAACAACTGTTTTGTTATAAGTTATTATTATTTTCAGAAATGTTTTTTCTGAGACTTTGTTAAATTATCAGCATTCTGCAAGCATTCAGTTTCCTTGTAGAGCAGTACACACGATAATGTGTCTGATCTGGGATTATGCTGCTATTTTACTTTTTCCCCAAACTCGGCAAGATATTTCAGAAAGTTTAGAGACTCAAGATAACAAATTTGAAGTTGGATGAGCCATAATCCTTGAATAAAATCAATATAAGACTCAGTGTTTTGATACAAATCATACACAATATATTTCAGAAAACAAACCAAAGAAAGAAAGAATACATAATTATCAGGACCTTAAGGGTTCTGAGAACAGTTGTTTTATTCTTTAGGAAAAACATAAAACTTAGCATTAATCTATAAAGCTCTTTCATATAAAAATGCACATATAGATGTACTACATAAGGTGCCATTAATGCACAAGAGCTAAATGTGCTGTGCTATGCTATGCTGTGCTGTGCTCATAAATGCCTTAAACAAATATTCCTTATAAAACATATTTGGTTACTTTGGGCAGATGAAATATGTAACAATATCCTCATTACATAACTGAAAGATGAATTAGGTTATCTTCTATGTGAGCATAGGAATATTAGTTTACATCCATCTGTTTATATAGCAAATACTTTCAGTTTGGAAATCCATTGACAATTAAGGGAAAATATATGCTCTGAAAAACAATATATATTTTCTACTATTTTCAGGTGGTTTGAATTTTTATTTTTTTGTTCCTTTTTCTTTTCTAACTACTTTGTTTTCATTCACTTCTGTCTTTGGATTGTATATGGACACCTGCATTCTGAGTCCCTATTCATTCTTCACATTTATATGCAGTCTAGCAAGTTCTGATAACTGAACTGTAAGATGGTAAAGGCATAACATTAAGTGGCTAGAACCCATGTGGAAAAAAAAAGAGAAGTTTGTTGGTAGCATAAGGGTAAAATTATAGAGCTTCAGACACAGTTCACATTGTGCCCTAACAGCTGCTGCACTGTCTGTAGTGCTGTCTCCAGGCAGTTTATTGTCTGGGCAGTTGATCTTCACAGCCTCAGGGCAGACACCACAGGAAAAACATGCCCCACCTTCCTGGAGCAAGATCCCCTGCTCTGCTCAGCTGCTGTTTGCTCTAGGAAACAGTGTCAAAGGCTTTACTAAAGCCTTGGTGGACATCCACAGCCTTTCCCTCATCCACTGAGTGAATAACCTTGTCATATAAGGATATTAGGTTAGTCAAGTGCATCTGCGTTTCATAAAGCCATGCTGACTGGGCTTGATCACCTGGTTATCCTGTATGTGTTGTGTGATGGTGCTCAAGGTGATCTCCTCCATAACTTTCTGTGGCACCAAGGTCAGATTGACAGGCCTGTAGTTCCCTGGATCCTCCTTCCTGCACACCTTGTAAGTGACCATCATATTTGCCTACTTTCAGTCAACTGGGACCTCCTCGGTTAGCCAGGACTGCTGATAAACGATGGAAAGTGTCTCGGTGAGCACTTCCACCAGCTCCCTCACTACCCTGGTGTGGATCCCATCTGTCCCCATAGACATTTATGTTAGGAAGTTGCTAACCATTTCCCCTTGGATTATGAGGACACCATTTTCTCCCTGTCCCTGTACTTTGAGAAGAACTGATTTTACTACTGAAGACTGAGTCAAAGAAAGCATTAAGTTCTTTAGCCTCTTCTTCATCCTTTGTCACTGTTCTCCCCTGCTTTCAATAATGAATAGAGATTTTCCTTGTGCCTCCTTTTGTCCCTAGTGTATTTATAAAAACATTTTTGTTGTCTGCTATGTCAGCAGCCAGTTTAAGTTCTAGGTGGGTTTTGGCCCTTCTAATTTCTCCCTGCATAACCTCACAATACCTTTGTAGCCCTCCTGAGTTGCCTGCCCCTTCTTCCAAGGGTCAAAACCAATATTTTTTTCCTGAAAATGGGTGGGATTCTTAAAAATCCAGTGTTCAAGATCTGTCTAGAGCAAAGGGCTATCCAATGGAATTATATCTAAATCAAAATCTAACTGCAAACATAATGAGATTTTTAATGAACATTTGAGCAGATTCAGTATGCGTGATGTTTTTAACTTCGAGCCTGTCATAGAAGCTAATCTTTAATGTAAATGGCACACAGTCAGTCTTCTCTGTATCAGCCCAGAAAAACCTAAGACTTCTAGAGCTTCTCTTAAATAGTAGCAATACAATATCAAAACTTATGGATATTTTAACAGCTGTATATTTCCAATGGTAATAGGTGTGCTTTAAACACTTTCAGAATGTTTACTTTCGTACAAAGTTTTATTGCTTTTTCATATATGAACTTTTGATGTTTTACTATATTATTGATGATTAGATCTTTGTTTTTACATGTTGATAACTTCAATGAATACCCTTCTTGTAAAATTCAGTTTTCCATGACCCTGGAGCTCATTTTGTTCCAGTCGTGCTCTGCCCCCCATGATACTTTTTTCGAGCACTCAGCAAATTTTCTGTTCTAAAGGCTCAGCTAATGATATTTATTAACAAAATAATGATTGTACACTAGATAAAAATATTAACCTCTGACAGTGAACTATGTCCTTAGTATCCTTAAATAATGCACTTGCATAATGCAGTATGCCCAGTCTTACTGTGCAAACTTGCAGATTATAGATATTACTAGTATTATCCAGTTTTATTTATCTAGTGTAGGTACTCATAAAGTGTTTGTACATGGCTTAATGGAATGTTTTGATTTTAGAACTGCAGGTCAGCATTGCCTCTTTACTGACAGAGAAGTTTAAACCAGCTGGCACAAGTAATAGAACCCTGTTCATGAGCAGAAGCCTGCAGAACCCACTACACAAGGGGGCTTGGTCTTGTCTGACCACAAAAGGTTAGGTCTTGATGGCTTACCAGTTTCCACAGCTACCTTGGCTCCACATCTTTATAACTGAAGTGTGGATGCAAAACAAATTTGCAAGGAAAAGAACCTCTCTTGTGCCCTAAATTGCTAATGAAGATGTAGCCTTAGATTTCCTCATGCCATCAACACCAATCTCAGGGTTGGACTATTCTACTTATCTTCAGCCTATTCCAGATCAAACTCCATTTCCTGGAAAAAGATGGTGCTTTCTTCAATTGACCTCTTCAAGAAAAGTTTTCTGAAACTTTCAAATATTTTTGTGTTAAGGAAGTAGTATCAGCTGCTTGTAAGGTTTGGATGACTGAAGTTATGACGTAGTGACAGGTTGTGAAACACAAGGTGAGCATACAGATGTGGGTAGAAGAAAATAAGGTCTTTTGTTTCAATTCAGTTTACATACTTTTAAAAATTATTACATTTTAATTGAACCATGTTTTTTAACGTGCAGCTGTTTTTACGAATATTCTTAATATTACCATTAAAACATTAAAAATATGCCATTAAAAGAGATTATTGAAACACATTATGACACATACAGATTTCTGTTAGATAATTTCTAATCTATAGAAACAATTTAATTTATTTAACTTTCTTAGCAGGTCTTGCAGTTTGGTCTCCTATGAAGCTCATGGTAGCATGTTAAGATCCAGGTCTGACCCCTAGCAGTCATTTGTCAGCCTATTACATGATTATCCTAGTTGTTATGTCTCAGTAGAAATTTCATTGCATTCAGTTTGTTGTTTGTTACCTAAGGGCTTTTTGGGGCAATGATTACATGAGTTCTAACCAGTGTTTCATTGTGAAATGAGGTTTTGTGTGGCCAACACAAGTAACTTCCTCCCAAATAAATAGTTATAAAGAAGCAGTCTGAGAGTGGGAAGACCCAGACAGCCTTTTATCACTGGGCCTTTGTCCAGTCTTTGGCTTTTCACACTTCTCTGTTTCTCCTTCTAAATTTGACATCTCTAATCATGCTAAGGCAACCAGCATCAGTGCATCTCTGTCTCTTGACATCAGGAATTGCAACATACTCCTACTGATATACTCTGTAAAACTGACTTAAGAATTCTTTGTGGTACACTATTTTCTGTTCTTTTGATATCTTTCTTTAATTGTGTCTTTGTAACTTTACCTGTTTCTTCAGTTTTTCCATTTGTCTGGAGTGGTATATGGTGATGGAAGTTAATTGAACTTAGACTTGGTAAGCTTGACCAACTTGGCATAAGTAACCTGAAATTTATCCAGTGCAACTTATACCTCACTTCCTATGCCATGTCCAGTGAACTGCTTCTTACCGGTAATCTTGTCTGACAAATTACCTAGCTGCCATGAGTCTGAAGAGCAGTTTGTATAATGAGGTGACTTTGTCAATTTTAGTGAAAGAAGCCATTCCTATTTTGTTCCAGGGCTGGTGAGGAACGGTGCATTCCAGTTCTTGTTCCTTTTTCTGCTTGTAAATTCTCATGTATTTCATAACTTCTTATGAATGCTGATTTACAGTATCGCTACCACACAAAGTTTCTTTTCTAGCACCAGTATACACAGTACATATGCATGTACAGTCAGTGACATATATCTTACATGGTTTTGATTCATAACAACTTTGCATTTCTAGGATAGATTCAGGTCAATTTATTTGTCTAATGAAAGCTACACAGCATCTCTGTGAAACATACATCACTGTATTCATGTACCTCATTTGTCAAGACAGAATCTTCTCAGAGGTATACAAAGACAGAGAACAATGCAATGGACTCAAGCTGGACAAGGGAAATCCTAATTAGGTGTGGTGAAGGGGGAATTACAATGAATGAAGTCAAAAGAAACAGATTGCTCAGAGTTGAAATGAAATCTCCTTCTTTGGAGATATTCAGACTGAAAACAAACTAGGCAACCTGGTGTAAGTGAATCCTGCCTTGAATTCAGAGTTGCACTTGATAACCTCCAAATATATACTGCAGAAAACCTAATGGACCAAAGAATTTAAAACTTTAATTTACAGTAACTGGTAGCATGAACCCAGGCTCTTTCATCCAACATTTTTTAGATTACAAAAGCTGAGTTACCAGAAATCTGAAATGAGAAAACTTACAGTTTAAAACTAGACAATTTAGAATAACACAGTTTAGAGATAGCAAGAAGTTGCAGTATTCTTCAATTAAGGTTTTCTGATATACAATCTTACTAAGACAATCATGAGCAAAATTATAGCAGTTTTTGTCTCCAAGTTCTTCACCTCTTTTTTTTTTGTTGTTCCATGTTTACTGTGGAATTGACATACAACAGTTTTATGTTTTCTATGGTTTTGCATTTCTAGAATCTTATTTGCTCCATACTATCTGATCTTCCTGCAAAAATGTAGGTGTGCGCATAACAGCTACTACTAGTGTTCTTAGCTTTAACCAAGAAGTCAAATTAGATAGATTCTTCAATTGTATTAGCACGTTTAAGAAGGAAACAGCTAAGAACTAGCTTTGCTGTTTTTTAAAATTTACCTCATTACTTCATGGGACAAACCTTTCTTCTTTTTTACTCCTTTCTTTCTCTTTTACGCAAGAATTTGCTTTTTGTCTGATTTCATTAGTTTCTATCTTGAGAAATTATTCTAAAAACTGTCTTTGCGTGGATCTGTAAGTCTTGCAAAAGCAAGTGCAGGGTTTTACAAGCTGAATATTCTTGTGCAAGCTGTGGTTTTGTTTTGTGAGGTTTTTTGTTTGTTTATTTCGTTTTGGTTTTCCCTTTTCTATAGTGATTCAAATAATTATTTAAATACTTGACAATATATTGGTCAGCTTTTCTTTTTCTCTTAAACCAAGAATCACCTTTAAATTGTACATTAAGATTATGATAAACTTTGCTCACTGAAAATACTTCTAAACTATTTGTAAAGATTTTATTGGAATAGACCGGGATCGAATGAGAGAGCATTGAATCACCATTTTTATTTTAACTGAATAGTCATCTATTATTTTTTCCTGCCTTTTTTTTTTTTAATTTCCATCCATTTTCTAATTTTCACTTAGTGAGAAAAATGCTTGCTTCCAAACATTACCATAAGTAGTGAGTCTGTCTGCTTAGCAAACAGCGTTAGCCTGCAGCCATACTTGTTTCTTTTTTGAAATACTCATCATGCTTTTATTTCATGTATATTTCTAATTTCTAGAATCAGTCATAATAAAGGCAAAAAAAAAATTAAAAAGACAAATTAAGCATTCGGGGATTTTTATATTCCTGATCATAAAATATAACAAAGGATTTACTGAAGAATTATAATAAAGGATTTTCTGACTGAAGAATTGTCTGAATTTCTTCTCAGTATCTGATATACAATCAGTCAATAGCCTCCTTCTTCCGTTTTACCACTTTTGTTTCACATCTAAGTCTAATTATATGTATAATTACATACATAGATAAGCATCGAATATATACATAAAAAACAGATAGTTTGATTATGGTTTGGGTTTTTTTTTCCAAACTTAATACTTTTGATGTATTATCTAGTTATATAGTGTGGCAATATCTCCTCTTAGTCAAAATGAAGGATCTTTAAACCCAGATTTTCAATACATCAATACATTTTTTAAACCCTGATTTTCAATATATGTACTCTTTTCCTGATGAATATATTTCAGTTAAGGGAAAAGAATTTAATAACCCAGTTTTATCAAAACTAATCAGCTTTTGTCAATGTTTTGTGTGTTTGGAAACATTGCATTCCTTTATTTGTATGAGTAAGGTAAATCCTTTTTAGTTGGTTCCTTTGTTGTTACATATTAGGATTTTCTCACAGCTGCAACTGGCTCTTTACTTAATAAAAGAACCTATCTGCCTTTTCTCAAATGTCTATATGAGGTCTTTTTTTTCTAATCTGCTCATGTTACAGTATGCTGTACATATTCTTTCCTAGGCAGGGACATAAAATCAAATATGCTAACAAGTAGTGGGTGTAAATTTAGCACATAAAATTTTAGATAAACTGTGTAAAAGAGTCCTTAACAAAAATTTGGTATTTAGCTGCCATTAGTACTACATGTTTCATAAAATTAAATATAAAATAACAAACCTAACGTAAAATGTTGGGGGTTTACCTGTTTATGGTTAAAACAGCACTGTGTTCAATACTATAATACATCAAATTCTAACAAATGAGATCATTCATTGCATGCTAAGTAGGACAAAAAATGCTTTCTAAATGAAATGCTTGGTTTTGTATCTGAATATTGCAGATCAGAATTTTTTTTCTCTGCCCCTCTCTGCCTCCCCCCCATCTTCAATTATTTGCATGATTCAACTGGGAACGATGGCTCTGAGGAACTTGAGGATATAGCTCTTTTTTTTCCCACACTCATAGTGAAGAACTTCTTCCTAATATCTAATCTAAATCTACCTTCTTTCAATTTAAAGCCATTTCCCCTTGTCCTGTCACTATATGATGTCCTTTTAAAAAGTCCCTCTCTAGATTTTTCATAGGTCTCCTTTAGGTACTGGAAGACTGCTCTAGGTTCTCCCCAGAGCCTTCTCTCCTCCAGGCTGAACTTTCTTATCTGAAAGCTCATCTTTCTCAGCCTGTTTTCATAGGAGACATGCTCAAGCCCTCTGCGCATCTTTGTGGCTCTCTAGCTTCGCTCCAACAGGTCCACCTGTTTCTTATGTTGTGGGTCCCAGAGCTGAACGAGTGAAGTAGAGGGGGAGAGTCACCTCACTCCACCTGCTAAAGAGGTTTCTTTTGATGCAGCCCAGCATATGGCTTGGCTTTCTGGGCTGCAAGAGCACACTGTCAGTTCATGTTGAGCTTCTCATCAACCAACACCCCCAAGTCTAAATAAAACTTTCAAGTAAATTATTATTTTCTGTAAATCCTATGGTGATTAATAAATTATAATATTCATAAAAATCACTACAGAGACATATTTGGGGTCATAAAAGAGACAATGCAGAGCAGAAATGAGATGGTCCTCGTACACAAAAGAATCATACAGATCACAGGAAGATGCTTGCTGGAAATCTCTGAGTTTTCTGTGAGGCTCAGAATTAAGTCCTTTGAGTCCTTACCTATGGGATGGTAAGCACATAATCCACATCCCTAAAACTTAGTCAAAGTTAATCATGGTATAACAGTGTCCTGAATTTCAAACCATTGTGGTTTTTTTAATTACTTTTACTTCATTGAAAAGCAACTAGATCTGGGTGAAGAAAAGCTGTGTGAAATATTCATTGTTTCCTGTTTTTGACTTAGCAATTGAAGTGGAACATAAAAAAAATATATTGAAATATCTTGTTGACATTTTAGCATAAGTGTTTATGGTGGCATGGCTGTTTGAGAAAAACATGACTGTCTCACTATCACTGTCATGCTTTCAAAGAAACAACTGCAGGATAAAGCTGTAGCTGTTGATCACTACTCAAATGGTGACTACTTTTTACTTCATAAATTATGCTAATGCATGTGCATCTTTTTTCTCTGGAGCCTGGCTAAAGTAGGTGGATAATGAATTCAAGGGAGGGAAAAAACTGTTCCCAGAGATTGTGAATATTTGAAAAGTTTGTATCACTTCTTAAATTTAAAGAATTTTCTTTTTTATTTCTGTCAGGGGTTATGCTTCTATGTGTTCTTTCGATGCAATGTTATGTCTGCGGCTAGAAGCAGAGGTGCCAAAATATTTTGAAAAGCTGTTCTCATAGCATTTTTTTCTAAGACTGAGACAGTGAAAAAATCTGACAAGAAAGCCTCTTTTCAGATTTCTGACCCAGTTTTGCAGACTTGAACAACCCCAGCTCATGTAGTCCTAATAAGTTTCATCTAAGTCTGTGAACATTTAGATGCTCATCTCAATCAAATCAAAGTTCCAAACATTCTGAGTCCCACTCATCACCAATCTAAATCTGAAGGCTACAGTTATACCCACATCAGTAGTTTTCAAATAAAAGTCCATGCGTTTGAAGGAAATGTCAGAATACACAGATATATCAGGCTGTACTAGAGAAGCACATTTCATTGATGCATCCTATATGGCACATCATTCAGCAGCTGAAAGATTAATCATCTAGTCTATGAGTTCTTTTCACTTTCCAAAGTTTGCAAGCTGTATGCAAGCTGTATGCAAAGGAAGAATAGAGGTATTGAAAAACCTTGTGTTTTTCTGAGCACACAAACCATTATTATTAAAAAAAACCAAAAAAATAAAAACAAAAAAAAACTTGTATTCTAACAGTAAGCTGGGTAAGCCAAAAGTTAACCTTTTGTGCTTACCCAGCCTAAGTGATAGCATTAAGTCACAGTACTGAAAGGTAGATGCTTTTTTAAGAGTATGAGTTATAATAAAAAAACCCCAAAACATTCTAAAATAGAAAATATTTGTTGCTTAATCAGCCACCATGTAAGAATCACACTAACAAAAGCATGGGTTTCATCTTTCTGTCACCTTTTCTTTCTGTGTCACATCTTTTCAATCAACTGTATCCAAATATATGCCATAATCAGAATATATACCAGGTAAAAGTATAAAACAATTGCTAGCTGATACACAGATGAGACAGGCATGACTAACAAGCTACTAGGTTAATTTCATCACCCTCTGAAGAGACACTGCAGTCCTTTTTGGTCATGCAGTCAATGAAGTGGTTCCAACAGGTTGATCCATTTTGTGGGCGAGATGTTTTATTTCTGACCCCCTTAGGATTTTAACACTTTTCAGTACTTTTTGTTTGAATCCTTGAGCTACTATTATTAACATTTAAATATTTGCTATTACTACCTAAACTGGCTCATCTTTATCTGCATTTTTCCATCTGTAATTTTGCATGGCTCTAGCTTGTGTACTTTCTCTCTGCTTTTTCTCATCTCCATCTCCTCAGAGGTCTAAGCCAAAGTTACACAGCTGTATCGTGTCCAAATCATGTTTTGAAACATAGGCAGCTGAAACCCTGAGAAGAGGATTACCGGATCTACAAACTTGCTTCAGGTGGTGAAGATCTGCTGGAAACACACACAGCTCCACCTGTGCTAGTTCAAATAGTTTGATAACAATGACTCTGTTGGAAAAGAAATCCTTGTCTTCCCTGTGTACTTATTACTTCTCTAGAAATACTACCCGCTGGGTAAGCCCATTCCTGCTGTGAAGTTATAAAATAATGATTTAAGGATCCAGTTTGTTACAATGGCTCCACAGAATAAAGAATACAGGACATTTGGTGCCACTCTTACCATGACTCATAGACAATGAAAAAGTATGAACAGATCTATAATGAATAGATACAACTAAGTAGCGCATGAACAAATGACAGAAATAATGAAGTACAATATGATAAAATGATAATCTCGATACTCTTCAGTAGTCTAAGGAAGAACATTCTTTATTTTCTTCATTCCTTATGAAGAAAATTATCTACTTTATTGTTTTTACCTTTTCTTCTTTTCTATTAGTTCTTTAGCATATAAATGCTATCAATTTAAATCACTATTGTGCCCTAAGAAAAAATATGTGGCTGAATCTGTTGCAATTATTACCATCCACAGGACATTTCTGAATATCTCATTTTGTTTGTTCTGTTTGTAGAATGTGATGAAGTCTATACTACTTTGTAAAGAAATATTTTTAACACAACTTGACCTTTTAAAATGAAATCTTCTATTACTTTTCTATCCCTTTAAGGCATGCTTTTCCCATAAAATACTCTACCAACTAGGCTGCAAAGTCCCTTCTGTAGTCAGTAGGGCAAAAGACTGGTAAGGAGGCATCCTGTGCTAGTAGCACTTTATTTTCATAGCTTTTTTTTTCTCTGGCTGTGCATCTTTTCCCCTCTTCTATGAAAGTCCTCATAGTGGAGACCATTTTTCATTAAGCAGCTGAGTTCCCACTGCCCTCAGCATTTAAGAAATGTTTTTTTTTCTTTTAAGAACTACAAGTGTCCTGATAGGCTAAGCCATTAATGAGATCTGTCATTAATCTGCTATTTAGCTGTTCCAAACCTGGACCTTTACAGATATTATATTATTTTGACATAGATAATAATTCAGGATATTCATTCAGCTGTATTTAAAAAAAAAACAAAACAACTTATCTATTTGGTAAGATATGATAATATGAATGTAAAAATTAAAAAATTAAAAAAACCGCAAGACGCAAATAGCACAAAGGTTAACAAAAGGCATCACAAAAAAGAAAAAAGCTTTAAATGTAAGTAAGTAATGGTGTTTATCAGGGAAATATAAGGAACAAGACAGCAATTCCTCTCATACAAAAAATGGACTGAAGGAATGACTAACTATTAAATCCAAATATCTTCACAAAAGCAGGAAAATAAGGTGTTAATTAAAATAAGTAAACTAGAACAAGACTTTTCAATTGTTTAGGTTTCTGGGCCATTATTATAATCATTATGATTATCACGTGTTGGTTATCAAAGCAATCTCCCTTGACTAGTGCCCACACCTATCCTCCATAAATTCCACTTTAACACACAAATATCTACGCTGGTTTTGGCTGTGGTGCAGTTAATTTTTTTCATAGTAGTTGGCATGGGGCTATGCTTTGGATTAGTGCTAGAAAGAGTGCTGTTGATAACACAGGGATGATTTTGTTACTGTGGACCAGTGCTTACAAAGAGTCAAGGCCTTTTCTGCTCTTCACATTACCCCACCAGCAACTAGGTTGGGGGTGCACAAGGAGTTGGGAGGGGACACAGGCAGAGCAGCTGACCTCAACCAAGCAAACGAATATTCCATACTATGTGACAGTATGCTCCATGTATAAACCTGGGGAAAGAAGAATGAAGGTGAAGACATTCAGAGTGATTCAGTGTCTTCCCAAGAAATTGTTATATATGACGAAGCCCTGCTTTCCTGGGGATGACTGAACACCTACCTGCTGATGGGAAGTGGTGAATGAATTCCTTGTTTTACTTTGCTTCAGTGTGTGGCTTTTGCTTTACCTATTAAGTTGTTTTATCTTAAAGCACGTGTTTTCTCCCTTTTATGCTTCAGGGTAGCAGAGGGGAGAGTGAGCGAGCAGCTGTGTTCAGCTTAGTTGCTGGCTGAGGTTAATCCACAACACTATCTTAATGGAGCCTTTGGAATAAGTATTATGCACACATGCACAATGAAAATATTAATAAATGAATTAATTAAACGTTAATGTCCACAGCAATAATATGGGAATGAACAATTCATTGAAAAAGATGTGATTCTGGGGTGAATAATTAAAAGAAACAAGTTCTCAAGTTCTCAGGTAGGACCAGTGTGGCATTAAGAACTATTTTTAATCCAATAGTCAACTTTTACAGACATAATATGGAACATACTAGGTGATGGACAACTGCCACATGGGCAAGGAATAGTTCTTAACACATAATATTACCTTTCTAATAGAAGACGGAAAGAAAAAAGGAAGGAAGAAAAAGGAAAGCTCATCTTATATAAAGTATGCTGTTTCTTTTGACATAATTTTTCACATATTTTCCTTTGGATTTTTAAAGTCAACATCTAGTATTTAAAATTGCACGTAATAATCCATGCTATTCTTATAAGCCAGTGCCAGACATTCAGAATGGTAAAAACAGATTCCTTCTTAATTCTATAATTCTATTAAAAGTCAGGTTTTAACGTCCTTTAATCTCATTAATTTTACACTTCAATGTATGTTCAACAAATACTTGACAAATAAAACAGGAAATTAATGCTCCATTATAACGACTACTGCATACAAAGTAACCAGCATTTTCACTCAGTGCAATTTGCATCTGTGGCAGAAATTTGGATTATGTAACATGTTAATTTGGATTTGAAACACAGCTTTGACACTTGCAGAATCAACAGGCATGCAATAATCAGACAAAGTGAGCCCTACTTCACCCTTTTAGTTTGTCCCTTTGTCTGCTGATGGTGAGGACATTATTTTTTTTTTTTCTGACTGTGAGTGATTGTGGATTTTTTACATTTGCTCGTGAAAACACAGCCACAGAATAAAAGTAACATTAAAAAAAATTAATATTTTCAGTAGTACAAATAAAAACATTTTCTGTCATAGAAAATAATTTATTCACATCCACTAGACTGGTTGCTTTTCTTTTTATTTCCCTTACATACAATTCAACGTGATGCTAAAATTCCTATTTAAGCCTTTTAATGTTAAATTAAACAGTCTGTTCTCAAGTCTTTCATAGATCTTTCATTTTTCAGTCACTAATCATTTAGATGTTTCTATTCTGACTTCTCTGTGGATTTCTTCCTTGATTTGGTGAGAATGTGGTTTCATAATTCTTCGACCTCTTAAAAATCTTAATACTCTGTATTGTTTATTCTTATATGTTATTTAAAGTTTATTGACTTAATATTCTTGGTTACCTTTGTAGATCATATAAAATTATTCTTAAAATCTCCAGGAGAATTTATTAATTATAGATTGAAGTCAATGCAGGAAAATTTACAAAGCAATTTCCTTCACACAATTTAGCTTCCTCATAGTCTGCTTTTTATTAGTCACACATATCACAGTCAGAGTCACATCTGATTTGTATATGGCTATAATAAAGTGCATAATCTATTTTCATGAAAGCCACCAAATACTCAAAATTGTTCAGTACCAGTGATCATCCTCTACTGAATTTACGCTAGTCTCTGTAGCACCTTACTTAGGAAATTGATGCATTTTTCCCATAGCTAAATATTAAAAAAGAAACAAATGGCATGGAGTATTAAGACCAATGGTCCAAGGATCTAACTGGACTCCTCTTTTATAGTTCTGTGATGCAAATTAAACTCACATATGTAAGCTTGTTTAAATTAATAAGTATTCTTTGATATCTTCCACCGTTACAGTTGCAAGGGAAAATATTTCATCATCCTCTGATATAAATGCAGTATCAATCATATAAGCTATATAAAATACAAGTGACTAGATAAGTTGGAGATTTCTATAAGTATTTCAGGACAGGTTTTGTCTAATTTACTCTTTATTCATATGGTATTGTAGGCTTTAAGAACTACATAGCTACAAGATGGTAAGTTTGGAAGGGGGAGAAAAGTAGGTCTCTATCAAATATGTAATGTTGACAGAGAGAAGAAAATAGAAAAAGACCTAAAATCAACAAACAGCATTATATCACTAAATAAATAATAACATTAAACTGTAGCTGTGAGAAACAGCACAAGTAGCATTTCCTCAGTCAATTAATGAGCATAACATAGCAGACTTCCAATATCTGAAGGGGCGCTACAAGGACGCCAGAAAGGGACGCTTCATCAGGGACTGTAGTGATAGGACAAGGGGTAGTGGGTTCAAACTTAAACAGGGGAAGTTTAGATTAGCTATAAAGAAGAAGTGCTTTACTTTGAGGGTGGTGAGGCACTGAAACAGGTTGCCCAAAGAAGTGGTGAATGCTCCATCCCTGGCAGTGTTCAACGCCAGGTTGGACAGAGCCTTGAGTGACATGGTCTAGTGTGAGAAGTCCCTGCCCGTGGCAAGGGTGTTGGAGCTAGATGATCTTAAAGTCCTTACCAAACCCAATTCTTCCATAACAGTCTTCAGTTAGCATGCAAAATAACCTATATCATTTGTTTATTCAATTGCATGTAATCTGGCAACAGATCAAGATATATATGGAGTGGTCAGGATGTTTTCATATTAATACTGCCTCTCCATATATAAGTGTTGTTTTAACAAAGTGAACAGACAGTATTATGCATAAAATACAGCAAAGCATGCTTAGTTCAAATTAATAACATAGTGGTCAGACCCAAAGTAAAATATCTATTCTTTTTTCTTGTAGAAAGACAGTTAAAATGTATAATCAATATGTATAATTAATAAGTATAATTAATATGTATGTATGGCTACCTCCACATCTTTTCTGGATGTAACTCTCTGGTGCGTGGACTTTGGATGGCTGCCTTCCTGGTGACCCGAGCCACACACTCACTTCCCTGCCTCAACAGAACAGATGTCTTAATATCTGCCTATCCCTCATGCCCATCCTTCTTTCTCCTAGCTTTTATTGCTGAGCATGATGTCATACAGTGCGGAATACCCCCTTGGTCAGTTCTGGTCTCTGTCCTGGCTGTGTCTCCTCCCTGGACAATCTCTTGCCCACCCCCAACACACCAGCCCTAGGTTGGAAAGACAGCACTGATGCTGTGTGAGGGCTGCTCAGCAGAAACCAAAATATTGGTGTGTTACCAACACCATTCTAGACACAAGTGCAAACCACAGCGCTATATGGGCTGCTATGGGGAAAGTTAATTCCATTACATTCTAAGCCAATACAAGCTCCAACTAAATAAATGTGCTTTTTTTTGTCACTGTAGGTAATGTTTTTATAAAAACAAAACCAAACCAAAAAGACCCCCATACTTTGTTGCTTGGGTAAAGACATGTTCTTGCAGGACTGAGTAACAGGAAAGACACCTTACTAATATATATTTCAGGACTATTTGCAGAGAAAAAAAGTATAATGTTGTTAATGAAACTATAGAGTCTATGGAAAAGAAAACATAAAATGTAGTATTTATAATTTTATAAATAAAATTTGTTAGTTAATAAAACATCATTTTGAGCTTTCTACTCAAATAGGACAATTTGGGGGGAAAAAAGAAGAAATTATATTTAACAAATTTTCTTAGAATAATTAAGAAATAAATAAAGCATGTTCATGAGTTTTTCTTAAAAGAACTATAATAAGACAAGGTGTACAAATGTAAAAATACAGGCAGCAAGAGCAAGTAGGAGTATCAGCTGATCTTCACCAGGTATCACCAGAGAGTCAATACAAAACAGTGTTAGGAAAGTGCTCCAAAAATAATTTTTTTTTAATATCATGTAATACCCATACACTGAAAAACATAATAATTGGATGAATGTTATTCATTACTCTTAGAATTGTCTGTGGCTTTCTTTCACATCTTCAAACTTCAGGTAAATGAAATAGGACAGTACAATCATTGTATCATAAAGAAACTTTTGCTATTCATCCTTAAAAGCAGAGCTACCATGTTTTTAATTCATAAGTAAATTTGCTATACATTTTCTTTCTCAAGGAAATACTATCTGAAATGGTACCAGTCTATAAAGTTAAAATTAATTCTGAACTGCATTTAAAAAAATAAGATGTAATTAATTAAGTCATAACCAGATGAATTTGTTCTTAAATTATGTTTATTTTATTAACTGTTTTTATTCATAATTTCTTGTCCAAAATAAAATGTTTTGCTATGATGCTCTCATATTTGAGTAAAATGTTATGATATATTTCAATGGAAATAACTGATCTGAATATCCTTTACTCAAAAACTAACAGGCAGAAGACTATTTGAGACTGCATGATTAGAAAAATGCTTTTGACAACATTAGTTAGAACTACATCAAAATGTCTTCCACAAAATACATTCAGAAAAGTCTCTCAGTTTTAGGATTACTGATAAATTTGTTATAATAACTTAAACATTTCCCCATTACAGGCTCTGTTGGTGGCACCGTACATAACAACACTGAAATAACAGCAAGTACACAATAAGAAGACCAAGACAGGTGAGTAAGATCTTACAACCAAAAGCTCTTCCACTTCCATTTTCTTTCTAAACCTATTCCTTTCTTTTGAAGGGAGAATGAGATAATGTGCAAAATAATTGATACACCACTACGAGGAAATACACTTGCATTGTATTTTAGTCAGCTTACATCCTATGAAAAAACACAGTTGAAATACAAACTTTGCATCAGTCAGCATACCATTATTTTTTGTGCAGTATTCTAAATATTCTTTTAAAACACTTACATATTTGCTTAATTGCTAAAGAAAACATAGCTGTTTACTGTCGTACCAATAAAAAAAATAAAAGTTCTAGTATTAATTTTAGGTCACAATACTGATAAAAATAATAATCTCAGAACTTCAATGCTCTCTACCAAGTTAGCCAATTCTACTCAGTCAAAATATTGAGATAGAATTCTCATGAGGACAGCCATCTCTCAACAGAATTCTTATTTAGGTTTTAGATGGAAATGCAATCCCATGAGAAACACCACTGTTCCTCTGATAGTTTCAACTTAAAAAAAAAATAATTTCTAATGCATATGAACAATATATAAGAGAAAGAAGTGCTATCGTCTTGCTAAAATAATTTGAATATTATTTAATTTGTAATAGGGAAGATCCTCATAATTAAAATACATACAAATACATACAATTAAAAAAACCTGGAATATAACCTCACAAAATTCAGTTACAATAGTTGGTGTCATTCACTAATTTTTTTCACATCTTTTGGTGTAGTACAGTGGTCTGCTGAAAGACTAACTCCCTTTAACCATTGAGGAATAAGATACTTTCTATCAGATTTAAGTTTTTTTCGTCTTTCTGGTTTAGATATGATAGCTCCACATGGGAAAACCTTATACGCGAAAAGAGAAAGAAGCCAATGTTTTGCTCATTTCTCACAGGTACCTGGCTAATATCAAAAAACTTGTGGGAAAGTATTTGGGGTTTTATTGCTAATTGTTGGAGGTCAAAATTCAAAATGAAGGGAAAATTGGCTAGATAAACTGAAGTAATATAAATTTATTAAGGCTGTTAAACACAACATTTATAAAATTTTTCAATAACTTCCTTGGAATTTAGCAGCCACTAGAAGCATTATTCTGGATTATCTTAAATCAATTTCAAAGTTTAGCAGAGATATTAAAAATGAAATATGTAAAAATGAAAAATTATTGAATGTAAAACATTTATAAAGTATGTATCATGTGAAAGAGTTAAAATGGGTCATGTGCTGTGTGTTAAAGCCAGTATAAGCAAAAGCCTCCTAGCATATGTCCCACACAACGTACTGTTCCTCTGTAGCTCACTGAGGTAGCAACAGTGTGATGTTTATCAATCACACAATTTTGTTGTTGTTGTTGTTTAATTTTCAGTATATGGTTTATGGAAATTTCTCTATTTATTAGTTGATATTACACTTGACTAGTGTTTAACCTATCCCAGTAGGCTAATCAGCCATGGTCACTTCAGATTGGACAGTGGAAATAAAAAAAAGATTATCAGTAAAACTTATTAGGAGATATTTAATTTTACTATTCTGCTATCACCTGAAAAATCTTTTCACAGTCAGACTGTGTTTTCATTATATCTACGGACAGCATGAAAAAGATGATAACCAGCTTGTCAGAGTTGGGTAATAAATTACATTAAGTAGTACAGTGTGGTGCCTCCAGCTCTCACTGACATAATCAATTGGAATAAATGCCTTCATATTTCCTCCTATGTTAGGTCATAGAATTTTCCTAGATCCAATAATTTTCACCTCCAAAGTCTGAGAGGTGTAAGCTGCACTTCTTGAGAAAGTTTTTGCCTTATTTATAAATATAAGCAAGGCTAATAGTACACATTCAGATAAGGATTATTAACATTTAACCTTTAAAAGGACATGATATGCACACTAAGTATGTGTATTTTTTGGAGCTGACACATATCTCTCCTTTGTTTTGTAGATTCCAGTATGTCCACATGTTGGACCACATAATAGGGGAAAGAGTAGCAAAGCAGCTGTGAAACTGGCTTTAGAATTGCTAAAAGAAAGATCAACATATCTCATTAAGGTTTTCAGCCCCCAGTGAATGAAGACTTGATCATAATGCCTGAAAAAAAAATCAAGAAATTGTATTCTAAGAAGATTTTTAAAGCATTTTTAAAATTGTGGAAGCTAAAGGTTGCTGTTGGTTTCATTTTACTTTTTTTGTTTTGTTTTTTAATGGTGTCTTATATTCCTTGTGCTACTTAGGCATATTGAATTAGTGTTAAAATAAAAGGAAAAGGTGTTTAGCTAAGCTTCTTTCATTATTCTCACATACATTTAACTCAGAAAGTTTGATAAGAAATTTGAAATAACAACAACTTTCTCTAGTTTTTGAAAGGTATGGTCACATCATCAGGAGTTTTGAATCAGTTAATAATGAGAAGGGAAATTCCAACATGAATGTCAGAGGTGAAACCTCACAGATTCTGCTGAAGAATATACACAGTCCTCTTCCCCCTTCCCCAAAATTCTCCTTGGACGCTAAGCCACAGCTCCAGTAGTAACCAGTAAAGTAAATAAAGGAACTCACAGTTCAGATTTTATTTCTCATTACTGCCATTTTAAAGGAACATTTGCCATTCAAGGATTCATGTGGAAGAAATAAAGACACAAAAGAGAATAAAGCACAGGAAGGGGGAAGAGAAAATTAATTACATATCCCTAATTCAGTGGTATGTGGATAATAATATTTTTCCTGTCTTCATAGGTACAAATCTGTGTGTATGCACCTCAAATTTGCGTTTTCATCTACAGAGGACACTGCTAGAATAATGGAGGTTTTAGCTTTAGTCTGAGACCACTGTTGATAACACACTGATATTTTAGTTGTTGCTAAATAACACTTATCCCAGTCAAGGACTTTCAATCTCTCATGCTCTGCCAGTGAGGAGGGGCACAAGAAGCTGGGAAAGAGCAGAAACAGAAGACCTGACCCAAGCTAGCTAAAGAGATGTTTACATCATGTCATGCTCAGTATATAAGTGGGGGAGTTAACCCAGAAGGGACCTGTTGCTGCTTGTGATGGCCTAGGTACTGGTCAGTGAGTGGTGAGCAATTGTATTGTATTGAACTTTCACTTTTTTTTTGTATGTGTGCATTCCCTATTGTTATTGTCATTACTGTTATTGTTGGTATTATTTCTATTCTCATATTTTGCTTAATTTCAGTTATTAAATTGTCCTTATCTCAACCCATAGGTTTTACATTCTTTCAGTTCTTCTCCCCATCCCACCTGGGGAGAGGGAAGAAGGTAGTAATTAAGTGGCTGCATAGTACTTAGTTACCAGCTGGTTTTAAACCATGACACATATATCCACATGGCTAGAGTTTTTTTGGGGTTTTTGGTTTATTGGGGGGGGGGGGGGGGGTGTGTTTATTTGTTTGTTTGTTTTCTTTTTTTTTTTTTCCAAAGGATATATTTTATCAAAAAATTCCAAACCTTTGAAAAAAAAGTTTTCCAAGGAAAATTAAGTGAGGGTTAAACTGATACTATAGTAATTAGATTTGGCATTGTTTTACTGGGTGAGAAAAGACTCCCATTGTAGCAAAGCAATAACGAGATCAACAAACAACTAAGGCATTGAAGTCCAGCTTATGAAAATATGGTTCAAATAATTATGCTGTTTGATTGCAGCTGTCTTGCTCTTCCTCATTTGCAGTTTATGAACGTCTTTCAGCCAAGACCACACTGGCCATGTCAAATGTGCTGCTTGTTTTCACACTGGCCAAAAAAAAATTTTTTCTTCTACCTAAGAAAGCTATTCCATCCAGTTTCGTTGCAAACAATCAGAGCTCTGCCTGATTTCAAGTAAGTGTGTTACAGTTATTTTCCTTGCATACAAGACATACTTCATGTTTTCTAACCATCACTATTGATGTAACAGACAGAGTATTACATTTTGGCAGTCTGAATTTGTGTAATCTGTGGTCCTTGCACTTGTTCTTGGTTCTTTAGGAGTTATCACTGAGAATGCCTCTATCCTTCTGTGACACGACTGATCAGCATTTGTGGGAAATTTGGGGAAGTTATCATACAAACAAAATTAAACAAATAAAAACCTATTTAAAAGTTAAAAAGGAAAAATATGTTATGTGGAGGTATTGTGATATTGATAAGAACTAAAATTATTTCATAATTAACTGCATGGTTTTCTGGTACTCTGCTTTTCCAGCTGTTCTATAAATACCAACTTTATGAATCTTATCTTTGCAACTGGGAAAGGACTGTCTTTTTCCAGTGCTAGTAAATTACTGGCTCCTGCTAAAAATGCCTAAATGTGCTGATATTGTGCAGCCATAAAGCTGGCTTGCTGTTTTCCTGGGACTAAGAAATTTAATTTGATTAGATTTCAAGTTCAACTTTGTCATGACTGATAAAAAAGGTCATATTTCACTGTTGAAAAGTAGCACACCCAACCCAGTCAAGCAGTAGTTCAAACCCCTGGATGGTCCTTTTCTTTCCTTTGTACACACGTTGCATGTACACATGCATTCTTTCCCATTTGCCACCCTCTGTCCCTCATACAGACACTTAATTTTTAAGCAGACAAGGCGAGGGATATGAATGTTTTAGGCTGTATAGCTTGAAGACATAATTTCATCCTTTAATTAGTTTCAGAAAATCTAGTAGGTAACTTCACAGATTACTGAATATTCTAGTGTACCTGTCCTCCTTGCTGGGTGTAATGAAGGGCTGATTTACAATTGAAAACTGTTTGTAATAGAAGAAGAGCAACCAAGTATGTGTAGTTAGTACAAGAAGACAAATGAGGCTCTGCTATTCAGCAAAACTTCTACCTCCTACACTACTAACGTGACCAAAATGAAGCTTTGATTTGATCTTTCATAGATTGCCTGGAAAAATGATCTATGAATTCACACCTGACCAGCAGTGGACACACAGACATTTCTCTTAAGCACTGCCACTTTCTTAGTCATTTATTTCTTGTTCAACAAGATTTTCAGATATGCTGTCAGCTTACCAGCTCACTGGTCAACTCTGCAGTTTAAAGAAAATACAGAAGTGTCTGCTATTCATTTCAGGAATAAAAACGTGACTTAGAACTGTTGCATTGTTCATCTGTCAGTTAAATTCTACTTGAAATTTTACCATTACCATTGAGTCATATTTCTAATTCAATGGAGTTACAGTAGGTAGAATTTATGCACACTTCTACATTGAAAAAATAGTCAAGAGCTTTCATAAGTCATAAATCCAAAAAAGATGCCTGGGATAAATTTATATTTGCAAAGCTAGAACTTCAAGTGTGAGTTTGGAGACTAAACTACCACTTTTTCTACTTCAGGTAGGTACAGCTACAAACACAAAAATAAAACATGATGGTTAAAGAGTCAGTGGCATGATGAGTTACTGGAGAAAAATGTAAAGTATTTGCAAGATCATGGAAAGTAGGAACCATACAAGTAAACAGATTATGTAGAAATTGTGCAGTGTGGCTGAGAATAACTGGATTGTTTGTGTTACTTAATGTCTTTTGATAATGAACTGATGCTTACAGAATGGCTAATAGTTTGAAAGAAAGTAATGGAACAAGCTGACACAATGCTAACACTTCTCCCATACTGTGAAGTGGCTGGAATTATTGCTTTGCCAGAAAATGTTTTAATATCTGAAATAACATTCTTACTATCTTCCTACACCTGCTTTCTGAAAGAACACCATCTGAATTGAAAGAACTTATCTGCTTTCTGCTATTCAAAAATAAAAGGCACCATTTAATCAAAGGTGGTGGTCTTTAGAATAATAAGAAATGTTAAGAAAAAGATTTTCTGCTTTTCAGAAATATTACAGAAAAGCAAACCCAGTATTTTGTGCAATGATCCTGCTATAATAATGTGACTTGCCTCAATGGAAATCAAGAGTGACTACAGCTGTGTCAGTCTATATTTATGACTTTCTACAAGTTGCTCCTTTCAGTATTTCAGTGAGAAACTCTTTCCCTTTGTAGGCTAACACCATGTTTTGGTACATTTCCTTTCTCCCCTAACTTTAAGCCACTGACACTGTAGATGGTTGAGCCAACTGAAGCAGAGCTCTGTGTGTTCTCTCATGTACTTAAGCAGACATTTACCATAGCCCTCAGATCTCATAGTTCAACTGTGAGACTCATTTCATTTTTTCTTCCTTTGCTTAGGAAAACCTTTCATCTAGATTAAAAAAAAAAAAAAAAAAAAAAAACAAAAAAAACCCCAAAACAAAACAAATAAAAAAAAACAACCCCAAAACAACCAACCAGTAAGCCAGTATTGCTCTACTTAAATTTATAGGTAGCTGTAATGATTATTACTATTGTTTATGTCTGCTGACATCTTGCGTGGTTTAGTTCTGAGAAGTCCATGCACAAAGAAAGGATATTCTCTCAGGTATTGCTATTAATAAAATTTGAAAGCACACTTAAGGAAGCAAGAGTTCATTATGAGTTGGGTATTAAAAATATAAGTTACAACATAAAAGGATGGATGAAAGAGATAAAAAGTTTCATAAAACAGTCATAATATTTTTCACAACACATTATTAGATGTTTGTTGCTTATTTTCTTTTCATGTTGATCATGCCAGTGGTGAGTAAAGCTTTCTACAAACCTGAAGTGAACAGATTTGCACGCAACCACCTAACAATATTCTTTGTGGTGATTATGATTTTTGTCAGTATAGGAATAAGTTAAAACAATTTACTTAAGGAGAAATGCAAAACAAGAAACTCAGCCAATAGAGCGATGTAGGGAGACATAAGCTACCTTTCTATGTCCAGATACGACTTTTAGAAATTACATAAACCCCAACATAATAACCAATCTTTTATTTCATACATCCTGATTTTGGATTATTTTTTTTTAGATTTATTTACCTGAGTTAAAACAGCATCTTTATCTAATAAATTGCTTAAATAACCCAACAGTGTCTTTCTGCTTGTTCTAAGCGGCTCTACTTGTCTCTCAGCATGCCTTTTCTTCAACTAATAATAGATGTAAATAAATTGGTAAAGACATATTTTCAAGTTATTGCATACTTGCTTGGCTTGGAGGATACATGGTAGACGTCCCAGAAGGAGACAGAATAATGGCACAATTATTGCAAGGTAAGAATAGCAAGGAATGTTTCTTTCTGCTTTCCATCTCCAGATGAGTATTGCTTTGGTGATCAGTTTTGGTCAGATTTCTTTCTCTTAAGTATGACTAATAATCTTAGAAGCCATTATTAGGCCTAACCTTTATAGAATATAAGTTTTAGTTAATCAAGTAATGTGTCACACCTATAAAATGTGCATGAATCAAACATGTTTATACTTGCCTTCATTATGTAGATACTAAACCATTACATAGATACTAAACCGTTACATAGATACTAAACACTTCCTTATTTTCAACTGCCAAAGGTTATATTGCAGGTGATATCTGCTCCCTTCAAACTTCTCTGGAAGGATTTTTCTGTACCTTTTGCCAGGTACTGACAAGAACCATATATAGAAGAGAGATCCTGCATTCTGGTTCCATCTACTCTTCAGCAGTCCAAAATAAGCATGATGAACCATTTATGCGTTGCTGCAATATGCCCAGAAAGAAGACTTTTCCAATCTCTTCATACATTTCAGAACACCATCCTGGCTTGAGATTTAACAGCTACAGTATGTGTCTATGTTTTAACTCAGACATCCTACTGATGTATCAAATTTACCTTAAAAAAATACCCTCTTGTTAACACAGCTAAATAACAAAGCTAAATAATGCAGACTTGTTTCCTTTGTTTGCTTTGAAATGATTTTTATTTATTTATTCTGTTTGTTTGCTCATTTTAAAGGTTCAGTAATACAGTGGTATGTAAATAGTCTGTCCAAAGTGATGTCCTGAACAAGTGAAAGCCAAGTACATCACTGGTCCATACCAAAACTTTGTCATTCACCACAATATGGGAAGGAGACAAGGTTTAATTCCCATTTTAATTAACTATAAAAAGTCTGGATAGAAACTCATCATGCAATGACAGGTGGTCGACTGTTTCTAGGATGTATCTAATATAGTTTGTTCTCCATAATACTTTGGGTTTTTAATAAATAATAAACAAAAGCCATAGTGGAAGAATATACTCACCAGCTATTCCTTTCACAACATAAATAAAAATGAAATGCAAGAAAGGCAAGAAATGAAAGATGAGTTTAAATTAACTTAGTTGGAAGAAGAGAAGATGTCTCATGACAAGTGAAACTCCAACTTTATCACTTTTCTCCACTAATACTTTTATTCCACTAGGAGAAACAAGGGCCAAGTTGATTATTTTATGGCTGGCAGACTGAAGTAAGTTGGTGAATGCAAAACATACAGAGAAATATTCATGCAAATACGTGTATACTTTCCCATAAACTTGAGATAAGATATACAGTATCCCCAAAGGGGATTTTAAATGGAAGGTCATACAGACTTGTTAGAAAAGTGCTTATAAGGAAATGTGTGTAATATAAAGTCATAAAACACAGTAAAAGGTTTTTGAAAAGTCTAGTGAATTAATGGTTTAATGTGATGGCTCTTTTTAAATGCAAAGAAACCAAGGCCAAAAGGAGCTATTATATGACAGGGCCATTTGTAAATATGATTAACTAACTCACTTCAGTTTTTTTCTCTCATAATTTCTGTGGTAACCTGTCTTAATTGATATTTTATGAAACTAATGGAACATTAGGTTGCACAGTCAGTTCTAGTGGACCTATCCAATATATTTGACACGACTTACCTTGTGAAAGTGAATTGAATTCCACTGCAATGAAGCATAATAGTGGATATATATTTATTTTCTGAGTAGCTTGGTTATTGGTGTGGCTCTTTTCTTTTTTTTTTTCATATATAAGCAAAGCAGAAGTTTATCAAGTCAGCTCATGTAATTGAATTGATTAGTCTTTCTCATGTTTCAAAATGACTAATGGCTTCATGCTTAGAAGTTTCGACTAACGTGTGACATGAAAGTTTAATGTCAGAAAAGTAACAGAATCATTTCAGGCACAAAGTTCTTCCACCTTTGTTTTACAGAAGTTTTTAGCATCTTACCAGTTTAAAATACCCTTTAACACTAAAAAAAAAAAAAAAAAAATAAAAAAAATTAAAAATTAAAAATTCAAAGAGTAAGTCAAAGAGATAGACAGGATTTTCCCCATTGCAAACTACTGCAATATGAACTTCTGTTGTAACCACTGTGAACAGTACCAGAAGGTTCTTGCAGAAATAGTCTTAATTTCAATTTGAGATATGAAAACCATATGCTTGTTCCTTCCTAGGTATCTAGCAAGTAACTGCACAAAAAAATTTTTTAGCCAGCGTAAGAGAATCTTCCTCCTAAGTTTGTAGGTATAGAGTCATGTTTTATGCAGACAGCTAGTCAGCTAGCTTACACACAGATGTCTACACTCTAGTTATCTTAATGAGCCCTACCTAAAATGTGAATCTTGGACAAGATTTGTCTCATTTAACTCCAAACTTCTGAATTTTAGACATCTGTGAGAGAGATCATAATTTTAACTTTCTTCTCTTTAGAATTACTGGAGATGAAAAAAGAAATATCCAGAGTTAGTTTTCTCATCCTAAGCTAAATATTTAACATAGACCAAACCAACCATTCTCCAGAGACCTGCAGTGAAGACAGCTTTGTTTCTATTTTGAACATGGTCTTCTTTCCAATCAGAAGTGATAAAATTACACCTGTACAGTTCAGAAATACTCTTCTAAAAACCCTAATGAAGCCAATTGTTTTGACTTTGTTCTAAACAAAACATGTGCTTCTATTGACACAAATTAGGAAATCCGACTTTGGTTTCAAGCCAGCTGACAACTGATTTGGAACTTGCTATTTTCAACTAAAATAATATTTAATTGTTCTTTCAAAACATTCCTTTCATATAGTTTATTATTTTTTCCTTATATTTACCTAGAGCTGGTAAAAACATCACAGAACATTGATACAGTAACATATTAATATCTTAGAAAATACACTTTTCTTTTAGATGATGAAATACTCCGTTTTGAGCTCTGTCTGCATTCTTTGCAAATGAGCTGTTCCACCTCTTAATGGCATTTTTGCTTCAGCATAGCAAAATGTCTGAGGAATATAGGAGTTTATGTTACTGCTTAATCTCTAAAGCTTGCATTAGTAAATTTAGGAGTTAGTTTTGAGACGACAGTGTGATTGCAGAGGGGTTATTTGTTCATTTCCATGAACAGTATAGGTAGAATTTAAGCCTTTACAACTCTGACAGAGTTTTGTCATTTAGAACCTTTTACAAGACCCAGTAGTGTTTCCAGATCTTATTAAGGCAGAGAAATGAAGACCAGGAAGAAGCAGTTATTGGTTCTACGTTCTTTGGGAGTCATCTCATCTTTGGGAGTCTGTAAGCTGTTATATAAGATTACATCTGAAATTTATCTGCTTCAATGTTTTATCACTGATCTGCCCTCACTGATTTAAAAGCAGATGCAAATTCCTCTGTTGTACGAAGTCTTTACCACTAAGCTTTAAGGCCTAATAATTAGAAGCTGATACACTACATCCTAACATTTCCCACACCATGCTCATTATATATTCTTTAAAAATAAAAAAATATATTAAACTTTTGACACCAGTCACAGGTTTGTAACAATGACTAATTGTAAAGTATGGGAAAGTTTGTCTTTGCCTCAGTTTTGATCAGAAACCCTTCAGGTTCTCTGCTTTCTGAGACAGAAAAAAAAGACTTACCTTTTGGACAACATTATTATGATTTTTCCTATTTGGTACTAATCAATTATAAAGGTCACACAGATGTCAAGGTAGCTTTCTTGCCATGCTTTTAGCTGATTTAATTAAATTCTTTTATGTATTTTATTTATTATTTATTTATCTTTAACCACAGGAAGGTACATTTTCTTGCAGAGTTCGTACTTAAGAAATCAAAACTGGAAAATCTGGTTTTGCAGGCTGTTATTAAAGAGATAGCAATATTAATTTCTAGAAGGGATGCAAAGCACACCATCCCTTCCCTCACTGCAGAGGTCAACATTTCAACATTTCTAAGGATTCTTCCTCTTTTCCCAGTCTCTACAGTGAAGCAGACTACAGCTTCACAAAAGCAGTTGATGGCACTACACATGAGTGGAAAAAGTGCTAGTGGAAGTCATCTCCCTTACAAGCTAAACAGCTCCTCTCCTCACATATCCTGATTAGCTAAGATTCTGTAAAAAATGACAACATAGCTTTGACAATGCTATGCCACTTGGCAGCTCCATCTCAAGCTCAGTCTGTAAAACATTCAGTGTAGTTTTTAAACACATTTCTGCTTTTAGAGAAATATTTCTTACTTTTTTATTTAGCGAATATGACTTTGTACTCATTAAGATAAGTTGTTTAATAGCTTTAATAAGGTGGCAGATTATCTGTACTGTGGTTATCAGCAGTTGAGGGTGAAAAAAAAAAAGACAAAATGTTTTCTCGCTATTTATAAAATATCTAGTCACTACTTTAGAAATTAAATCTACATTACTCTAAGTCATAGTAGCTTTATTCATTAGTAGCTAACTCCAAAACAACCAAATGTGGAGCTGTGGTTACTATTGCCCTTATTGAGGAACCTGACAATTATGCTTAGTGAGGCCTTCTGCCAACTCCTAGCAGAGTTATTGCAAGATCAGAAAGACCACATTAATTACACATTTATCCCCTGGCAGAAGATGGACCTGAAAGTATGAAATATATTCTTCAAAAATAGTGTCAACATGGTTGTAGTAAGGGTAACATTTCTTTTCTCAAATTGGTACTGTTCTCTCTATTTGCAGTGAAGTTAATTTTGCCTTTATTATGACCACGGGTGCATGACTGTTTCAAAATATTGGGAAAGGGCAATGAGCCAAAATCATTATCTTCACTAGAAGTGTTTAATACCAAATGTAAATATTGGAGGGGCTTGAGCGCCCAAGCCATCCCTCTAGGCTTTATGCATCTGATTATAAATGTCCCTGCTGCATTGTCAGCTAGTCCCCATTATGACTTCAGTCCAGTGTTGTCAAGGAAATAATAACCTAAAGTCTTCCATTGCTTATCAGTATAGGGACAGTGCTTAAAGAACACATGGGTTGATCTCCCCTTAAATACTCTGGTATAATTAAAATTGTTAATAAGTAATTAGCAAAATTAGAAATAGAAATAGAAATTAGGCTACTTTAGATGAGAATTCCTCCTGTATATTTTATGCAGCATTAAAACTTTTAGTGCGTAGTGAGATACCGTTCATAAAAGCTGATGACTCCCTTTCACATACACTTGCAGTGGTCAAAGTTTTTATTCTCTGGTCTAGAAAAATGTAAGAAGCTAAGGTCTTTTTTCATTTCTTCATGGAACAGTAGCACCTGAGGGAGACAGAATTTATTGCAACAATTCACTGCCAGGAATACATTACATGCATAGAGCAATAAAGGGCATACAAGAATTCTCTGCTTTCACAGAGAAAAGTGTAATACAAAACCCACTGCATTTACCAAATACCATCCATTAAGATTTACACTTTTTTTTTTTCCAAATGGAAATCTCTGTGATCATTACTTATTCTTGTTATTCTAAGCAGTGAAATGTATTTCTCAAATTATTTCCAGAGTCCCATGAAGCAGATATATATTTTTTCCATGGTTTCTTTAAGTCTGATGTTTGCAACAGACTAGAACATACAAGGCCAAAAATAGGTCCCACAGTACTATTTTCTCACAGATTTAGCAGACATGCTATGTGACCTACAAAAACTTATGCTGTTCTAGACTATGTATATGTGTTGGGGATTGAATTAGTCAATAGAGAGAAATTCTAGAAGACAATTCAGCTGGGATAAACAAGTCTTCTGAGGAGCAGTTGAGGGAACTGGAGTTGTTTAGCCTAAGAAAAGGACACTGAGGGAAGGCTTTATCATTCTCTACAACTACCTGAAAGGAGATTGTGTCAAGGTGGGTGTTGTACTTTTCTCTCAAGTAACAAGTGATATGACAAGAAGAAATGACCTCAAGTTGTTCCAGGGGAGGTTTATTTGGAAATAAGGAAAAATGTCTTCCCTGGAAGAGTTGTCAAGCATTGGAACAAGCTCCTCAGGAAAATGGTTGTCACCATTCCTAAGGTATTGAAATACATGAAGATGTGATACTTAGGGACATGGTTTACTGGTGGACTTGTTAACACTACATTAACGGTTGGACTCAAATGATCTTAAGGGTCTTCTCCAGCGTAAAGGGTCATATGATTCTGTGATCATGTGATTTTATGACCTTAGGTCATGTCAGAGGACTTGCCCATTAAGGTGGTTGTTTCTCTTCACCGATTAAACAAGTTGATAAGATGTCTAGCTTGGCTTAGAACCACAAGTTCCAGGCATTTAAGATAAGCAAATGAGCTTGATAGTCAATATTGCCCTAGTCTAGCTCATTTATAAATGCATAACATGTTATTATGCTTACATTTTCCCAATGTTTCATTTATCCAGTCAAGAAATACAAACAATATAATGAAAGAGTATTGCGATCAAGAAAAATGGCTCGGTATTATCATCAGACTTGATGGCTTGACTTCGCGAATGAAGATTTTGGGAAGGGCTTTACCCACGCTTACTACAAGCGCGCTGATGACTAAA
>JANHGB010035771.1:0-13095 GCA_026283785.1 Coracopsis vasa
CATCATTTAATGGCACCGCTATTGTGCAGTGAAGGCTGAGCTTGTTATCTGGCAACAGAGATAAGATTTTGTAAGGAACTGTTTGTGTGAAAGCTTAAAAATCTTAAGTTTAGAATTGCACGTAGTAAGGAAAAGCAATGTTTCCGTACTAAGCTAACAGATCTTGAGGAAAGGTAGAACACTGATACCTGGATCAGAAGTAAGAGTAGCAGCTAACTTCAGGAAGATTAGGAAGAAACCCATGGGCAAAAATACAGAAGTATTAAAAATAAATACAAAAAACCCCAAGCAAACAAGCAAAAAACCCCACAAAGTAAACTGGGTTTGAAAACATAAAGTACTTTTAGCAGTATATAGAAAATTCATAGAAAGAATGAGTAATACAAAATAGAGACGAGCAAAGTTCCTAAGAGATGTGGTTTATTAGAAGACTTTTTACTTGGCATAAAAAATTAATTAGAAGAATTGTGATATGCATATTATATTTTCATTTCACTCAGAAAGAGCAGTGCCATATGTTCATCTGGAATTGATCTGATATTAACAGGGGAATAAAGCATAAAGTTTTGATTATTTGGTAGACTGGACTCTGTACAGACTGTTTTTGGTATGGGATATTTTTTTAAGATACCTGCAAAGACAGGAATTAGCAGTGCAGCCACTGTAATGATGAAAAAGTAGAAATGATGTAAAAGTAGAAATGAGAAAATATTTGTCCAACAGCGTGTCCAAAAATAGTTTGTATCCTGGATAAAATTGAGTATAAATTGGAATTTTATTAAACAGTTCTTTCATTCTGCATGTGTCATGATATTATCTTCATCACTTGCTGGTCATTTTTTCCTACCAAACTTCTGAATTGGTGAATTTAAAAGATGTAGCTGTCTGGTTTTGCTCATTAATGTGCTTAATTTGATATTAGGAATCAAAAAGGTTACCTCATGTCTCATTTGGTTTTCATTGTGTTGGTATACAAAATCTAAGTAACGGCACCAATTTTGATGTGGTGATTCAGAGGCATTACTCAGATAAAGGAATAGGTACCTAGCAAGCTCTTGCTTTGTCAGAGAGCTAGAAAGGTAAAGCACAAGGGTTTTAAAATGGTAAGTGGCTATTGAATGTATGTTAGAATGATGAAGTTTTCACCATGGCTGCGTGTGCCATGGGTAGCATTGGCTTTTTTCATTTTCACAGCCCCCCTTTAATGAACAGTAATAATATTAGTAATAAATGAATATTCAATAAATAACATGATGTTTTGCTTTTCAGCATACTCTTTTCCTGTTGTGTTGCTCAGTGGCTGTGCTGTATGCTAATGGGAGGGTGCTTAGTTCAACCTCAAGCAGCCTTTCTACATAATTGGTTTCGTTATGAAACACCATACTTTCAATTAGCTAGTGTGATTACTTACCTAACTCTAGATAGGAGAAATTTTGTATTCGTTTGGTTCTTCCTTTGCAGTGAATATTTTTATCAATAATAAAGCATTTCCTGAGTAAAATACTTATAGATGTGCAGGGCATGAAACAGCACATGCATGTGGGAAATCTCACAAGTAACACTGTATGCCAAATGCATCAGCAGCTTCCTTGTTCATATGCTATGTGCATGTGTTTGAGATGTGTATTGAGAAAATTATATTCATATAGATTCTGGGGATTTTTTTACTGTTTTAAGAAACCCTTTCTTTTTGTTATGGTATGTAGAGAGCTAGTGAAATTTTCTCAGCTTCAGAATACTAAGTCCGGTTTATATGTTTGTTTGGCAAGGTTATTTTCTGTATTCAGATTAGAAGACTAAATGTACTGAAGTATTTAAATGAGAGAATGTCTCCACTGTGTTTGACAAAATCCCCTTTGTTCTTTTTTGAGGAATGGTTAAACATAATGTACAGAATTTAGAGTAACTGTTTGTTTCACCTGATCTGAAAACATAATACAGAATATTTAGGGGAAGTGGGACACATTTCTGCAGGTTTCCAGCCATATGCCCAGTTAAAAATCAAATGTAATGCTGTGTTTATAGAAAAGATTGATAAGAATAAAAGCCAGTGTAAATCTGCATATTTTGCCATTCAACTGAATATTTTGATTAATGCTAAATAGAAGACCAATTTGTCAGTAATAGCATGGCATGTCATGGTGAGATACTGCAAACATCAAGTATATTTTACTCTGATATACTGAGCTGTCATGGAACAGAACACTGAAGTCATAGATAATGTTTTTATTCATAGTAAACTAGAAGCACTTGTAAAATATTGCAAACAATATAAAATATATGCTGTTGCATAAATAAAAAAGCATTTATGCGATCAAAGGCAACAGAGAAACTTTTAAGGGGTCAGTCAACAGAAATTCTTAAAATTCAATGCCAAGCAAAGACTTAAATAGCAATTAAGGCCAGACAAATAAAATAAAAGCACTTTATTTAAAGATAGATGGGGAGTACATGTTAATTTTAACTATAATTTCAAAATGCAGTATTAAGAAACATGCAAATAAAAAGAAACCCAGATATTTTTATCCCCAGAATACTTTTTTCACAGTGACATATTTTCAAATTGCTTTTTGTGATGCTTCCTCTGTATTAGGCTCATGTTGCAGTTGAGGTGTCACGGATCACATCCTAAAGCAGGAGTGATCTGAGGCTTTGCATATTCTTGACAGGCACTGAAGCATCAGAAGAGGTGCCAGTTCAGGCCACAGTGTGGGTTCAGGTATAAGGTGATGGAAGTCCATTGCCATCAAATGGAAGAGTACTTCATACAAGTATAGCATTCTGAATTTCACAGGGGGAAGCAGAATTTTAATGGGAATAAAGGAGACAGGATTCAAGTCTGACTGCCTCTCTGTCACCTCTTGACCTCTTAAATTGCCACTTTGAACCATGTAGTTTCCATCACTTTACAAGGGATCAGGCTTCCAACTGCAGTTTCTCTTTCTCTCCCATCCTCCTTGGGCTGCTTTCAGCCTGAATGAGAATAGGGGCTTTGGATCAACGGTTTGCCTTTTGTCATATCACAGATGACCACATTATGTACAAATAATATTTGGGTTGTTCCCTCACACTCTCTTCTATCTGGAAAGTTCTATCTAGATGATTAGAAATAATCTAATTTCTAAGCTGAATTAATTAATGAGCATTAGTGTTTGTATCACTGTAGTGCTTTAGTTGAATTACTCAATCACAGAACCAGTGTGGCCTAAAAATGTGTAATATTTTTGAAAAGGATCAGTATGATGCAAGGGTGCTTGGGGTAAGATATTTCTGGTAAGGATGGGAGTGTTAGTGCCACAGTGAAAGACACTGGTTATCAGAATCATGTACAATTCTAAGTGTCCAAGTTAAAAATGAAAAAAACCTTGTAAGGTCTGTAGGTACAATTTATGAGGACAGGGGAATGGAGGATCTGTTTTGCAGGAGGGATCTGTCTTGTCCAGTTTAAAAAAAGTTGAAAAATGCTTGAGCCTTTAACCAGAAGGTAAAAAACTGATATGTAGGGAAAAGCTAGAATTATGTTAGAGACAAAATTGGCACAAAACCCCAGAACAATGAGTTTCTGGATGCAAGTTATAAGGCAAACAACTGAACTGGTTTCAGTTGGAATTTTCCAATGGAGAATTGGGAGACTTGATTTTCTAAAATATCTGGATCACTGCAGGAGATCTCTCTCTTACTAGTGGTCTTACGTGCAGTTAAGTTGTTTTGTAGGAAAAATGAATCACAAATGATTCAGAGCTCATATGATTCAGAGATGTGATCATTTTGTAAATGTGAATAAAGGAAATTGAAGGTGATCAACACATTTCAAGATCTGATCTAATGCGATTATTTGAAATGTATTGTGACTCTGAATTCCCTAGTAAATCAATCTGATTATATTAATAAGGTAGATAGCTTCATGCTATATTTAAATCAGGTTCTCTGAGTTGAGACACGTTCAAAAAGCATGATAATATCTCTGGATGAATGTGCTCTGACCCTCTCCAACTGAAAGAAACTAAACTCAATGTTGGAACAACTGTATCTTATGTTGCAATTGGCACAGGCTGGAAGCTTGCAGTGGTCAGTCGTCACATCTCAGCTGATGTGTGGTAACTTGCCAAGTTGCAGTAGCCTAAATGCTTCTGATTGTGTTTCTGCACACCATTTGTTAATCCATTTCCTGACTACTCTTACCAAAATTTATTTACATTTGTAGGTTAAATAAACAATCCTTCACTTTGGCTTTTCTTCTATGAACTATGAACAATTATTTGAAAAGTTAATTTTAACATCCTTCTAGAAAACTAATTAAATGAACTCAAAGTACTAAAAGTGTTTGTGGAGAAAGCATTCAAACGGTTAATGTGAATTTTGTATGGCTTTTTTTGTTTGTTTGTTTCAACTCAGTCCTGCCCCAAGCCTCTGAAATTATAGGCATGTTCAAGCAGAACAACTGTTTTCTATTTTAGTTCAACATGTTGATCCGTTCCATTCTGTGTCATTTTGTTAGAGCGTGCCTTCATGTTGCACACACTGCAAATAGCACAGATGTGCTAGGATAAAAAAACTCTACTATATTTCAGATGGATCTTTATGAAATGCCATTGCATGCTGAGAAGCAAATTCATGCTTCTATTAGAAACAAACACAGCAAAAGGAAATAAAAATAAATCCAAATCATCTTCTGCTAAATTTGCATCTGCAAATATTAGATTTGAGAAAAAAATGTTTTCCTAAGCTCTCAAGTGATAGCTATGGGAAATAAAGAGTCAAATATTTAGGTAGGAAAAATACCCCTTAAATTTTGGTCTTCTGCACAATATAATTGTTACCATACTGGTTTTTTTCAGGAAAACTTTAAATCTCTGACAATTAGTTTGTAGAGATTTTCCTCTCCATTTTCTCCACATGTCACATCCTCTCAGTGTTTTGGATATCACATGATTAACTCTTTCCTTACAGAGGTCACCATCTTTTAATATAGTGTCAGTCCAATGAAAAAGCACATGGGAAACTGAACCTCTCCCTTCTCTCTTTTCTCCTTCTCCAACCCCCCCCCCCCCCTTAGAATTAATGAATTCATCTTTATTCTAGAATTCCCTTTATTCTGAATTCCCTTTATTCTAGAGTGGGAAATCATGTCAAGATTAGTGGGTTTTCTGGTACAGTGTAGATACAATATACAATTAAAAAAAAAAAAATCTGTTTAACTTTGTTTATGTTTCTGAGATAGGTTTTTAAAAATTTCCTTTAAAGTAAGGAAAAAGCTTTTAGATCAGTTTCTCATAGAAATAATACTTTCTTACAGAATTTAACAGATTGCTGGTAGACAGAGAGCACTTGACGTCATAAAGCTGTGTCGTGTTTTCACTGTGGTTCCTTTATTGCAACCAGCCTCCATCTGCTGTCTCCTGTCATGTTATAAGTTCTTAGGGCAGAGGTTTGCCCTTTTGTTTGCTATATATATCACAGAATGAAATGGAGACTTACTTCTGGAAAAACAGTAATTAGTAGCTGTGATAGTGCAAAGTAGCAAAACAGTGTTACTCAGTTTTTAGAAATGGAGCAATGAACTGTTGCCTGAGGAAGAGCCCACAATTACACTGGTCTGCAACTGAAACTGGTAGCATTGGCTCCCATAACACAAGTACAAATTTTATTTTTCTCACTAGCAACAGCATAGTGTTCTTGAATAATGCCCTCAACTGAAAGTCCCTGAGCATTTCATGCTGGGCTTTTTTCCTGTTCTAGCAACATCTGAGTTAGTTAATTTTAAGTATTAGATAAGGAACCTTGCATGGGATTCAGTCTGAGATTAACGTACCTAAATAAGTCATCTATGTGTAGGTACCTGCAGGGTGCACTGGATGTCTAAGGTGTCCTCTGTAGTCAATGGAGAGCTAGGGCTTGATACCTAAGTAAAGGAAAGAAGAGCCATTTGAGATGCTGTGAAGTATCCAGAATATCTGCATGGATCTAGTAAATATGACAAAAGGACTAAGGGAGGCCTTAGCGTTTCTGCAAGTCACATGGAACACCTTTAGATGCTTAGGTAATCAAAATGAGCATCTAGTCAACAGTCAGTGAAGCCCAGAACAAGCTTCAGGTAACCATGAGGGGTGTTCACACAGATACTTAGTGCTATTTGAGATACCAAAGAGCTACCCTGATTTCCTACAACCACTTCTCCAGAATGACACTGGTCTTCCTCAAGTCCTGTGTCATGTTTGGCAGCCATGACTCTTAAATACCTTATGACATATGAAATAATGTATCTACTGATGGGCAACTAAATCAAGGTGTCAGTATCTACTCAGCGAGATGATGCTTTCTAGGCTCCTTTGATTATGCTGATTAGATTTTTATTGGTTGTAATGAGAGCTTAAGGAAGCAGCATGCTTGTATGCACCTACCTTTTGGAAAGATTCATTACATCTATGTAGATCCCTAGTGTCATTTAGGCTCTGTGGGATATTTCTTCTGTTCTCTTTTTGCTACTGTAGAAGCCTGTGTGTTCTTCAAGCATTGTGTCATATTTAGCAGCCATATGCAGATGTTTTCAATAGTTGAAAGCAGCGTATTTGTACTAGATGTCTTTCTTAACATCAAGCTGAATCCTAGCCATTATCTCTGTTTTATACACAGGGATAAGAGAAAAATGTTTCCCAAGATGGCCCCAAAATGTTGCTATCAGAAATCAAATTTTCAATTCCTGTCAGGTCTCAGTGACAAAATGGCTGGAGGGCGTGGTCAACCTTTTAGCAGAAAGGGTAACATCAGTTAACTTAACATGAGAAGTTAGCAACTTATCAGTCCGAGGTATTCATGAGCCAACTCTCTGACTTTTTCCATAACACCTCTGTGCTCTTGTTTTCTTACATACTTATTCCCTCTCTCATGGCACATACTTACACTGTCAGTACTTTTGGCACTTGCTGTATAAGAACACTGAAGAATTACCTTGTCTTACCTTGTATATGAAGAATTCCAAGCATGATAATACTAAAATGAATAATACATTTAAAATATTAAAACTACAGATAAATTGTGTACTTTAAATGTAGAGTTTGTGCTTTCTTTAGTTTTTCCAACTACTGCAGCCTTGTCAACAACTCCTCTCCTTGGAAATTTATGTTTGCTCATTTTGCAGTGTCTAAGACACGATATATAAAGAGTCCATTGGCAGAATTTTGCAAAATTATGCTTTTTTATTGGAGGCTCATATATATTGTATAGCACTATATAATGTCTTCAGATACTATTAACTACTGACTTTGCTTGATTCTGAAAAACCTGCACCCAGAACCTGCCTGCCATTATGGGGTCTGCTTTTCTAGGTGTTTCGGGACATATATTCCCAGTGAAAATGCCTATGTAGATGTCTGATAACAGAGTTCAGATACTAGATGTTTTATACAATCTCCATCCTACTTCACTTATAATCTTGGAAGTTGTCTAAGTTTAAACTCTGAGTTTTGTACTCAGTGAAATGAATCAAGTGTCTGCAGGGAGAGATTCATCTTGTCTAAACCACCAGATTTAAGATGGGATGAATTACCCTCTGGAGATACCTCATTCATTCCCTTGATACATATAGGGCTTAAAGTTACTCTTTTTAAAGTACTCAACTAACTTTCAGGTGACTGGAGTTAGTGATATTAATCTTCCCTGCCGTAATTGGAGTGCTCACAGCTGAGAATGTGCTAACAAGCTCTCGGGCTTTTCATCAAAGCTGCACTGACAGTGCTCAGATCTAGCTTGTGGATGGTAGATGTTTCTACTGGTCTTTTGGTATTTCCTCCAAAGCAGTATCACAGGAAATTATTAAAGTTTGTCCATTATTCAGCTATGAGAATCCATAACAAAGCTGCTTAGAACAGTTTAAATGTATTCTGAAAAGAGAATTGCATTTGGTTATTCAGCACTCACTGAGACTATCACACCAGGTAAAATTGAGAAGTGTCTGTTTAATTTGTAACTGATATCTCTGTTACTTTGAAATTCCTTATTATTTTACTTGAGTTTGCTGTGAGGTCAGCATGGGCAGAAGGAGTGTGTGTTGGTAATGCTGTTCATGAGCTCATTTAGCTGTGGCTGGGAGGCATGTGGGGGGCACATTTAGTTTTACCAGAAAGAACCTGCTGAGGGAAGATTTCGCATTATAGTGGGAGATAACTGTGCTTGGTTTCTGTTTGCCTTTTAACTGGCATTTCAGGAGTGCCGTGACCTGGAGTGCGGCAAAGAGGAGCCACAAACACAGACTCAGCATTTAACTTCCTTGGCAATTGGGCAAGCAATAGTGGTCCCTAATGTTCAGCAAAACCCGAGCTTAGTCCCAGAATGATGAACTTTAGTTTTCTATCTATGGTTTTGTTGTGCAATGGGGCTTTGAGCTTCTGCAGTGGGCTTTGAGATGCGTAGTTTGCATGACAAGAATGCAGGAAGCTGAGGCAATAATCTTTAAGAGGACTTGAAAGCATAGTGCACAGAAATGAAAGGCATGGTTTAGAACCATCCAACTGATAGCAGGTTGAAGGGTTCATAAATAAGTTCCACTATTTTACTTCTGGATTTTGCACAGAAGAAAGCTATAACTTAAATGCCGAAGAATTTGAGTAGCTGAAGCTCAACACTGATAATACAGCTTTTCATTGCCAAACTTTTCAGAAACTCAAATATCTGTATTATGGAAAATGAATTTGCAATAGGGAAGACTGCTTAAATTAGAGGCAAATTCACGCCATTTATAAATTTATGATTAATTGTGAAATCAAAAGAATTACCCACTTAAACATGTTTGCTTTTCTGCATGAAGTAACATCTGCAAATTAGAGCCAAGCTTGGATTCTCACATTCAGTGAATCTAAATTACATTGCTTATTTATATAAAATGAAAGATCCTCGAGGTAGTAAACATGTTCCCTTCCAGGCTCTTGTTTGCTGTTTTTATTTTTCTTATGTTTTCCATAACCAACCAGTTGCCTTAGAATGACTTCTGAGGTGACTAGTATGACTGCCAAGTCAAACAGATTGACATTGTATAAGAGGAACAGAAAGGGAAATCTGAGACCACAGATGTTGGGCAAACTCATGCATTAATATGATGGAAAGATTTGCATCCCCAGAGAACAGATGAAAATTTTCTTAAATCTTTTAAAATGCAAAATCTGTCACAGACATTCCTTTCGATCAAAAGACAGAATTTGCAATTTCTGCAGAGGTATATTTTGTCCCTGCTTCCCAGTAAAAGTGAATTGATCCAGGTCACAGTCTACAGTTACCCAAGATGTATGAGATGCTCCACATGTAAGTGGTGTTTGCTCCCTGCATTGTCAGCAGTAGTAAAGCTGTGAGTGTTGAACATGCACAGCTGGCCTAGAGCAGAAAGCTGGTCATCTTTTTTAATATATTTCAGTTCTTGACAGAGTGCTTATCAAGAATATAATACTGATCATCTCAGCTCCCCTTATGGCAAGCCCAAAAGGCACTAACATTGTTCTACTCTTCTCCAGTTCACCTTAAGCACAGTCTAACAGGTGTAGACTTAGTGGGGAGCTAATGGCTCTGTAAACCCAAAGTAGGATTTGCCTCTGATTTTTTAGCCATATGAGCAGTGAAGCCGTTTCCTTGAGGGTGGGGGGCAGGAGAAGTATATGTCCATGAAATGTCCTCATATAACATATTAATTATCTTTCTGAAGAAAACACAGCTGTGTTTTCTTTTGTATGCCTGCAATCTCACTGAAATTGCCTTCCAATCCTGTGAAAAATGTTCCCTGCCTCTGCCTGTTAGCTGAAAGTCAGGCATCTTTCAGCTTCGTTGAATCATGAGTAAGTTCCAAAAGCTAACTGCTGAAAAACCCCTGCCATGCATCCAGGCAAACACACCACAGTGGCCATTGGCTTAGCAGATTTCAACTGCTGGTGAAAAGTATGAGAACAGCAATCACTTTTAACCATGCAGGAATTATAGATCGAAACCATTATCTAGAGCAGCACTAAAAAATGATGTGCTGAAAGAAAGATAGGCCATCTGAGTTTTTAAAGAACTTCATTATACTGCCACGTGGAATGCAGCAACACTGACATTGCTCAGTGGATGCAGACGAGTTACTGGGGACGCAAACCTGGTACTCTCTTCTCTGATCCTGTACAATGAAGGGAAATTATTTCTTCCAGTATGCAATCTTAGAAATACTTTCTGGTTTTCTCTAAACAAACATAGTCACCCAATCTCCCCAAAGACAGCGCCCACAAACCCCTCATGTAACTCTTAAATGTGCTCCAATTTAAAGCAGTAAAGCCTGTCTGCATGTTGTGAAAAGAATTTACCACTGCTCGTGTCTGCTGGCATTTAATTCTCCCAGACAGCTACCTTTTGGATTTTACATGTTAAGCCTATCACTGCATGAATTCCATCATGTTTGTGCTTCCCTGTTTCTTAGTTTTAACTCTGGAGAAAAGGATTGAATATGGAGATCTTTTATAAACACTATGCAAGAGAATCTGTTATAAATAGTATTGCAATACAAATTGAAAGCATAGGAAATACGAGTTTGGGATGCTGATGAGAGGGTGAAGAGGAAGGGGAGTGTATGAGCGGTCTCTTTCAAAGCTCTTCCATTTGATCCACTGCCTCTCATCTTTCCCTGATGGTGTGTCAGTGCTAAGTCAGACAGCTTAGCTTAAATTGAATAGAAGCATCACAAAGGCTATTTAAGGCATTCTTTGTTTTCTGGTTGCTTGAGTTGCTCTGAACTTGTTGGCCACACTATATATCAGACACTCAGGCCTGCTTCTGATCTGTGAGTCTTTGATGTCCTTCTCCTGGAGGGTTTCCATGAGTGGTCAGCAGGATACAGAGAGGCCTAGAGGCGAGTTAGGAAGTTGGGCAGAATGGAGGATCTGCAGGTCAGGTTTCAATTTCAGACATAAGGGAAATACCCTCCGAAGGAAATGCTGTCAGTGATTTTATCTGATCTAATGACTTTATATTTAACTAAAACTTGGTTTGCTTATGGCCTCTGACAATCATATCTAAAGTACATCATGTGCTTTGTGATCCTGGAAAGCAGCATTCAGGTGGGTGCTTTTCAGAAACACGCTTACATCTTTTAAAATTGTTTCCCCTATGGCTGGTTTTCAGGATAAGTTGATCTCATGTGACTGCAACTCATCAGCATGTTGTCCTCCCATTCTCTCATTTGCTGAAGTAGTCAAAGATGTCTCTGGGATATAGTTAGTTCCCTGCTGTTACAATTAATGATAATTCTTCATGTGAATATGCTGAGAGGCTTTGGAAGTATTTCCTGTGTGTCTCACCTTCTCTTGTCTTTCTTTCCGTTTCTTTATCCATACTCTAAACTTTTTCTCCAAAGTTTTCTGTACATTTCAAAGAATGAAATGTACACTCAGACTAGGGACTCCAGCAAAAAAAGGATAAGCAAGAGCCTAGTGATCAGTCCAGGCTAAGCAACTGCATATTTTTATGCTGTTCTTGTAGAATAGGGGTTTGATCTTAGTAGTCTGCTCTATTCTGTGATTTGCTAATAGCTATCCAGAACAGTGGTGCAAAGAGGCACCAGATCTTACAGGAAATAAATAAAATAGTGATGAACATGCTGTAACTACTGAACAGAAATATGTGAATGGAATGAATGGGCAGAATTTGTCATATTTCCTTTTAAATTCATCTGGTCTGGAAAACTGTTTGCTTTCCTTTGCAGAAGAGAAAGCTGGCCTGAATATTATGGCAGATGCAACAAAATTGCCAATCCATTGCCCCGTTTGGCAAAAATATAACTCGTGCTTTGCCCATGAGTCATTTCTATGCTGTTTATGCCAGTGTATTGGCAATGTATGCAAACGAAGTTTTCCAGTACAGTGCAAACTGATGCAGACTGGTTCTGTAGGTTGGAGTAGTCTGAGCATGTGCAATACATCCACTGATTATGCCATGAACAGGCCAGATTTCTATATGATAATAAACATCACAATGATAGATGAGGAAAAAAACTCCTCTACCAAGATATGTGCATTAATCATTGCCCAGTCAAACTTCTTTTTAATCAGTTTGTCTCCTCTCCATTCTCTGGGGTGCATATTATGTGAAATAAAGAGTCTGTCAAAGTAGGCAGGCTTTGACATGTCCTTTAAAATTCCTTGTGGGCATTTATAGACTTTAAGGAAGCAAATTATACAGCTAGCTGCTCACCAACAAGTAGTGAGGAGAAGAGTGCTTCAGGTAAGTGACATAACTGAGCAGATACATCTGTTGCATTTCAGGGTTTATATACCCCTCAAAGTGGGATGTGGCTTTCTGAAATGGCAGTGGCAACCGGCTTTATCAGGAGTTTAATTATATATATACATTTTTATATATCAGCCTGTATGATTTATTACATTTAAGAGATTGGGAGGAATAGAGTAAGATAAAGGAATAGCTGCTATTCCTGGCATCCCATCTTCACCCAGTTCCCACAAGGAAAGTATCAGGTGAATTGTTGACACTTTACTAACATAAGCACTTACCCTCCTTGTCTCATTCCTTGCAGCCACTGGAGAATGTTGTATGGACTGAATGGATTTCCTGACAGTGGGTCTGCAAAGCATATGTTAGAAACTTACTCTTTCCTGTCACAAGTGATTATTATTTGTATCAGTAATGGTTATTTATACAGCCTCTAGAAGGAAACAGGCAGAATAAGCTGCTTTGCCTTGTTCGTACCTTTCCATTCAGCATTCCTATTTTTTTCACAGGAGGAATCAGGACATTTAACCCACAGTTGACAGATATTTTTTACCAAAGGACCAGCATCCTGTTCAGAAACAGCTACATGCCTACTTTGACCACTGTTTTAAGTTACTGCTCTCTGAGGACACAAAACTACTCAAAACCAAGTCACAGATCCAAGCAAAGTCCAGCACTGTTAACACTCTTTCTAGTGTTGTTTTGTTAAAAGAAAATTTAGCTGCATGTTTGCAGGTTGTACTTTGGCAAGTCTCTGTGGCAGTACTCTCTCTCTGCTACAAGCAACAGGAGTCCACTCATTACGAGAGAGCTGACCACTACCCATGCTGTAAACCCTCAATTTTACACTAAGGGACC
>JANHGB010035771.1:14249-27827 GCA_026283785.1 Coracopsis vasa
CAGTCCAGTAACTAAGGTATAACACAAACCACTACTGCTACCACCAATAATAATAATGGTAAGGGAAATAACAAGGGAAGAGAATACAGCTGCTCACCACCCACACTGCTGACCAGCCCAACTGAGCAGTTCTCTAACCCTTCCGGGTAACTGCCCCCAGTTCTGCATCCTGGGCATGACGTGCTGTGGTATGGAATACCCCTTTGGTCAGTTCGGGTCAGGTGTCCTGTCTCTGCTTCCTCCCAGCTTCCCCTCCTCCCTGGCAGAGCATGAGGCTCAGAAAGTCCCTGATCAGACTAATCATTACTAAGCCACAACTGAAAACATCAGTGTTATCAGCGCTGTTCCCAGGCCAAAAGTCAAAATCACAGCATTGCACCAGCTACTAAGAAGGAGAAAAAATGACTACTACTTCTGAGCCCAGGATACATGGTCTAGCAGCTAGCTCTCCTTCTGCAGAAGTGATCTGGATCCTACAATAAACATCTTAGGAGCTTGTTAATCAGCTCTAAATTTCACTCAGTTTTCTGTGGATAGTGTTTGTTATTGTTCAGTACCACAAGAATCTTGTGCTTAATCAGGCAAGACTGTGCTGAAATAAATGAGATTTTTGGGTGACTTTGAAGTTTTGCTTCTTTCATCCAGCGATGATGGCAATTTGATGTTTTGGCCACATAAATAAGGTGAAGAATATCATAGAATCATAGAGTAGTTTGGGTTGGAATGGACCTTCAGAGGTCATCTAGTCCAACCCCCTGCAATGAGCAGAGACATCTTCAACTAGACGAGGTTGTCCAGAACCACATCCAGCTTGGCCTTGAATGTCTCCAGGAATGACACATCCACCACCTCTCAGGGCAACCTGTGCCAGTATTTTACCACTCTGGTTGTAAAAAATTTCTTCCTTGTGTCCAGCCTGAATCTCCCCTCTTTTACTTTAAAACCATCACCCCTTGTCCTCCTGCAACAGGCTAAAAAGTTTCTCCCCATCTTTTTTAAAGGCCCCTTTTAAGAACTGAAAGGCTGCAATAAGATCTCCCCAGAGTCTTCTCTTCTCAGGGCTGAACAACCCCAACTCTCTTAGCCTTCCCTTGTAGGAGAGGTGCTCCATCCACTGGTCATTTCTGTGGCTCTCTTCTGGATCCTCTCCAACAGGTCCATATCTTTCCTGTACTGAGGACTCCAGGGCTGGACACAGTACTCCAGGTGGGGTCTCACCAGAGCAGAGTAGAGGGGCAGAATCAGCTCCCTTGACCTGCTGGTCACGCTTCTTTGGATGCAGCCCAAGATACAATTGGCCTTATGGCCTGCAAGCACACATTGCTAGCTCATATCCAGTCTTTCATCCACCAGTACCCCCAAGTCCTCCGCAGGGGTACTCTCAATTCCTTCACCCTTCAGCCTGTACTGATACCAGTGGTAATGTCCCGAAGTTCTTTTTTAAAAATGTTCTGATATATATTACAGTGCACATAAATGAATAAGATTTCAGTGCCATCTTTGTATTAAATGCTGACACATTTCATTTTATTGTAGCTCCTCGAGTGACACAGCTGGGAGGAAATGCCTGTGAAATTACCTGGGAAATGGTCCCACCCATGAAGGGAGATCCTGTTGGTTATGTTCTGCAGGTACTGGTTGGAAGAGAATCTGAATACAAGCAGGTAGGAAAGTGGTCTCGTTTTAATATTGCTAAATTGATGAGATAAATGAAATGTTTTTTGAACATTTGCTGTGCTGCTTTGTTCTACTGTATTGAATTGCACCCTATGGTGATGTGTCAGGGGAACTTTGGTAAAGGCTGAGTCAAAATTAAGGGCTGTAATAGGTTGGGGTTTCCCCTGAGGAGGTATATGGTTTTCTATCGGAGTGATTTGCACTCTGTCCATAATTAATCACTATTTCTAATGGAGCTAACCTTTGAAAAGCTATGGTTCTGTCCACCCATGCTTTCTTCTCAACTGATAACCACCCGTGGAAAAGAGGGAGAGTTCCACTATTTCACTTTCTCAGAAATCAGTTTTGCCCATCACAATGAGTTATCTTCATCATGAATGTGGGAGTTGTTTCAGCACAGGGTCACATCGCTGACTTACTGTCTGTCAGCTAAGCTGCAGTAGCTATGTGCATGCTCGTAGCTCCTATTATGAGAATAGGAGATGAAATACATACATGTCTTTCAGCGATTTTCTGGCTACTGCATTTAACTTTGCTGTGGCATGGGTGCAGTCACTTGCTACTATTTAACTGAAAAGTAATGTTAATGATGTTAACTTAATTGAAGTGCAAGCCTTAAATTTACTTTAAATCTGTTTTGTTCCCTGCAAGTGAGTATATATTTTGCATGCGTATCTCAAGGGACATATTAGAAAAGTTTTGCAAATTGTTTTCAAGTGCTGCACAAATAAAAAATATTGTAGCTTTTCAGGCTATTAAATACAACCATGAGAAAAAAAAGTGTCTTAAGTGACTGGAGTTTCTATAGCGGTTGCTGGAGCATTTTGCAAGATCCAGGGGTAGTACAGCTGGATAAGGAGATAAACAGCTGCATGAAGTAATTTTTTATGTCCCACTGTCATGGAAATAAATGCAGCAAATAGCTATTTCAAGCTATTTATGGGCTGTGCAGGACTTCATATCATGTGTTGGGTCACTCATCCTCAGACGCTTTCCTCTTCACTCACCTTCCAGGACACAGCTGTCTCTGTTCTGTGACGCAGAATCATAGAATATCTCAAGTTGGGACCCATAAGGATGACATGTTTTACACCAGTCCAAATGCAGATGTTTCGTAGAATAAAAATCCACTTTTAAAACCCCTCTTAAAATTGAAACTTTCCAACTAATGAACATGTAAAATTGTTTCTCTGTTACAATGCTGTAATTCTATCAACAGTCAGATCACTTTACAGCAATTTAAAGGCAACTATTTAAGGGAAGGCATTAAACAGTTTAAATAGGAAGGCATGTTAAAACTCCATGGAGTCTTTGTGTCTACTCCCAGTTGATTTACTTCAGATGAATACAGCTGACAGGTGACCAAAACCTGTTTCCTCATTTTGTCTTAAACCGCTAATCTTGTAAAAGCTTATGAGTGTAATTTCATATGCAGCTATATCCTGGAGCAGAACAAACCAGTGAAACGGTAAAGCATTTATAAACCTCACCATCTGTAGAAGTGACTATGCACAGCAGAAATCAAGATGATGATGCTTGTCAATCTATTTTTTGTGTAGGGAATGGGAGAATGTTTGAGATATGTTTGTGTTTCTCCCCCAGGAAATTTTACAATGATGTTTGTGTTCTGGCAAAGATATTTGTTATTCTGACAAACTTATTAGGAATATGACAATATGACTTTTGTGATACTAGCTTAGCATTCATAGTCCTATGCCTTTTAAACTGGTGTGATGGCATTTTATTGACAAGAATGTTGTATGTTTTACATAGTAGATTTTAGTCTTTTCATCCAAATAAAGGCTTGGAAAAGGAAGATCCTATCATCATGAAAACTGAGTTAGAACTTTTTAATGATGACTGTGTTTGGGTTTTCAAACACAGCTGTATCCTGTGGCTATTTGGGGAACAGTTGTGCACATGGTGTGGCACAGTGTTGAGCACAGAGTCTCCTGGACTTGATAAGAAAGCTTACAGAAATGCTTAGGAAGAACAAATGTGACACGCAATTCCTATTTCTGGGAAAATTTTACATTACAGATCTTGACCCAGCTCTTTGCTAGGAAGATGTTTAGAAGGTGCAGAATGCGATGTTCTGCCATATTAATTTCATTGACAGAAGAAAAACTTCATCTGAGTTCTTTGGGCTGATTAAGCATGAAGTAGTCTACTTCAGCTTATTCTGGCACAGGGTCAGGTGCATGCTAAAGTAGCCATGTTTCACTTCCCTTATTCACACAGCATGGCTCCTTAGTACACAGCACTGATTTTTCTGGAACTGCCTGTAAATCAGTATAAAGTAGGGCATGGTAACACCTCTCTAGTGTGTTTTGGATCTAAAGTGAATAAATATAGAAATCTAGTTATGAAATAAAACATTAACAGGAGAAAACAAAGTCTTACTGTCATCTGTTAACTCTCATAGCCTGAGCTCCTTGTAAATCTATTGCTGTGTATGCCATCCTAGAGATGAACACCTAGGAGCAGACCACTGCTCTGTACTTGCACCTCGCTTATGTTATAGAAGCAAATTCAAGTTACAGAAAATATTCTTCATTAATTTATAAAATAAACTAAATCACTTTAGCATTTCCTTCCCCTGCTGTGACACTAGCCATTTACACGCTTTTGGGCAAAGCTATAGTTTCTCTCTAGATCATCGCACCTGAGCTGAGCTCCCTCCCCTGGTAACCCAATGTATGCAGCCCTCTACATCCCAAAAGTCACTGCTTTTCCACAATTTGATGGAGCAGAGTTAGTATCAAAGTACTCAAAAGCTCTGTTTTTTACAGACTCAGGCTATAGCTGTCCCTGTCCTCCTCTGGGGGAACACGTAAATATTTCTCTGATGAGAATTGTCTGAAAAACTGGATTTGCAGAAGCTAAACACATAACATTGTAGCTCCCTACAAAGTGTGTTCAACAAAATTCCCAAGCGATGCGTTCCTTTTTGGGTATTTGTTAGTTTTGTCTATTTGAATACTTAAAAAAAGGACTGACATATGACAGCTCTTTGTAGGAAATCGATTTTTCCTTATTTATGAATCAGGATGTAAATCATAGCCACCTCTAGAAATCAGTGGCCCAGATTTGTTTTTCTGTTTCTTGCACTTACATCTAGCAAAACTTAATCAGAACTTTGCATAGTTTTAATCTGGAATTTGGGGAGTGGGACGGGTTGTGCAGCGCTAGCAGGTGTTGAAGCTTGGGATAACAGTTGTAACACTCGCAGCCTAAGTTTTAGTTTAGTTCCCCAGCTGAGCAACTCTGGGGATTGAATCACTGAGAAGCAAGCTCTTCATAAGAGCTGACCACAGGGAATGAGAGCTGAGCTTTAAAGCTTATCCTCAAATTGTTTGCCAGTGAGGCAAAATGTTCTTACATTTGAAATTTCCGAGAATTTGGAGGCAGTGGTGTTTCATCGGCTTCTGTCACATCTCCTCTGGGAGAAAACTGTCCCCAAATGCTTTCCAAAGAAGAAAAGATATGGGTGGGATACACTGGGTGTGTAAAAAAATCCCCTAGCGATGCAGTGCAAAGCCTGCTGGGGTCTGCACTGAGGTGGATGCCTGGGAGAGCCCAGTTGGCTTAACAAGCTCTAATTTTCATTAGTTTTTCTTTGTTTCAGACTCTGTAGACACACAGTCTCTGAAATGCATTTGGTGTATTGTTAATCTGTATAAAGCTCTAATCAGCTAAAAATGGGATTTCCCTCTCTCTTTAAAATAGGGAGTCAAAGGCACTTGTGCTGGTTGCATGCCAAAGTTCAACAGACTTGTACAGTACAGATTGATATGTATTGTTAATGCTACTTGCACTGAGTATTTTTCTCTGCCTCCAGATGCCAATTTTGTGTCATCAGATGGAGCAAATAATTTTCTTTTGGTAGTTTTTCAGTGCAGCCCACCTTGCAGGAATTGATCTGAGGGACTCTTGTGTCCTTCGTTCAAGGGACAAGGCTGTCCGTGCAGCTCCTAAGGGTTTATGAGCATCTCAACAGTGGAGTGAGTGAATCTGATTTTGAGTTTGGATAGAATAATAACCTAGTTTCTGAAAGAAAAATCTGTCAGATGGCTTAGAAGAGATTAAACCTTTCAAGTGGGCATGCTTTCTAAATAGATTGAAACCTGCCTCTAATTCTTCTTATATCTCAATCTTCACCATACAAAATAGGCTTTTATTAATTATGAAGTACACTGGTCATTGCAATGGAGTACAGCAACCAAGTAAAGTTATTTTACACTTTGCAGTGTGTTGCTTATAGGGCAATCATGGCTGTCATTTTTATTATTTGGAAAAGATGAAGAGGGGGGTGGAATTATTTAATTACATTGGTGAAATTGAGAAATACTTGCCTACAGGAATCCTCTGAGCTGTCCAGCTTGATCAGTAGGATCAAATGCTTAAGAGGCTTCAGCCGCATTTTATTACTTGTGATGATATTCTCATTGAGGGAGCAAGGCAAAAAGCTCATCATGTTTTTATTCTATTCTCAGGTGCCTATACAGAAAAGCTGGGTTTAGGAAATGAAAGTGATAAATTGGCTAGCCACTTCACTTTGACTTGTTTTCCACCAAAGCATAATGTGCTACATGTAAAAAAGTATGCTGCTTCATAAGTTATTTGGGTTCATTTTTGTGCAGCAGATTTAAAGACCTTGTACAAAATTGTCATTTTTTTTTCCCTCTGTTTAACAAAACATGGAAGTCCATTAACAGAGTGTAACTGTGTTCACAACCAAGCATGTATCTTTGTGCTGAGGGCATCCTGCATTGGCTTAGCCTGGTGCTATAGATTCTACTGCAGGCAACACTGAACAGCAGCCAATAGTGTCTTCAGGGTGCTTGCTGCAGCCAGTTGTGGAGGATACAGGAGCTACTGTCGGAAGTGAATGACAACTAAGCATAGTAATTTTTTACTCAGTACGAAGAAAGAACTAGATGATCTTTAAGGTCCCTTCCAACCCCAAACCATTTTATGACTAGTGGATACTAATTTTTTTATTCAATGTACTTTCTTTGGTTTTTCAAGCTTTCTTTAAAGGTACACTTTTCTCTCACTTGACTGTCTGGCCTTTTTCTGAAAAGTACTGTTGAGTAGCTGGCTTAAGATAACTTGGTCAAGTAGCAGGCTTGAGTGAACTTGGTCATCTATATTTATTAGACTGTAATGAAGATACAGGCCTCTGATTTAGCCAGCCAGCCTCCAGTTACACTAGTATTCACCACCTTGACAGAGCAAAACAAGTGAAAAGAAAAAACCCAAAACAGTTAACTGGACAGGTTTTCTCATTGCAGAGACAGGTTGTATATATCCTGGGGGAGTAGTTAAATATAGTATCTGTTACATGTAATTTATGAAGCTTAGATTGTAAAATTTTTATTAAATGTCATTATTTGGATTTTAGTGGATCTTTATTTTGATTTAGAAGTGGTCATATTGGTTGCAAAGCATCATTTATGGCAAAGACATGTATTAGTGATTATACATCTTGAAATGGAGTTGGCACCAGAAAACATACCTTGTTTGCAGTTGTTTTGTAAAAATAGATGTTTTGAGTCTCAGAGTCTAAAGAAATGGGAGGTAGGTAATTCCTCCAAATAGAAGAATCCTGACTCTGATTCTGTGGAAGAGCACATCCTTTTTTAATGACTCACTGAACCTACATTTATGTGTCAAATGCATGCAACTTTTCTTTGCATGATTATTTGTATTTGGGAGTAAACTGAGGTATTAACCACTACAAGATGTAGCATTGATGGTGGAGTAGGTGGAGTGCATTTGCCCACAACAGGTGGGTATTACAAATGGAATTACCATTGGAAAACAGACAGAGATGTTCATGGGATGAGGTATGCTTTGCAAACAGATGTTTCAGCCTTCATGTTATTTCTATGGACCACTACAGCAACTTTTGGTTTTGCTTTCCCTGCATTTATTGTATTACTGTAACTTAATGACTCACTTCTTATTGGCGTTGGGAAGACAAGGAAGGCAACATAAAGGAAGTCCATAGCTGTGGTTAATCGCATAGATTTATGTAATAATTTGCTGGATTTCTGTCACTTAATCTAGAGTGAACTTCATGTGAATGCTGAGCATATTTGAGGAAGGTAACATAACTTTGTTTAAACATCGCTTCCTGACTTATGCCTGGCGGCCAAGAAACCTGAGCCAGTTAGAGGACTTCCACTTAGTCCAGAAATTCAGTCCCTGTCATTCACACTATATTTGGAAAAATTGTGAGAGTTTTGTGAAGGATTTAGACTTTTAAAGAAGTTTTTTTTTTAGAAGTTCTTTAAACTGTGAAAGGGGGATAGAGAACAAATTAAAGAAAAATATGAATCTTTTGTCCCAGGACTTCTCAAGAAATCAGTGACTGGCTTGTTAACTGAGGGATGAGTCTCAGGGACAAGCATGGACAGGAAAGCTGGACTTTTTAACTGATGTTTAGCCAAGCATGTCTCTTCTTTTTCCTCCTGTATTTCTTACTCCAGAGTAATGCACAGGAAATCTTCTATCATCTCGTGTTTAATTTCCCTCTCTTACCCCTTTCGAAGTTGATTCCTTACCTCTGGGAGGGCTGAGATGCTCTCAGCCTTCTGCTCCTGCTTCAAGGAGAAGGAAACCGGCTAAATGAGCAGAGGAAGAAGTATCTGAAGTTCAGGATTGGGTTTTTTTTCCAGCAGACTCTTTGTGACATTTTTAACTCCTTCAAACACCACTTTCAACAACCCTCCCTTATACAAATTGTTGACTGGTTATTTGTTTTCAGAGTACGCACATGTTTCCAGTGGTCTTTTTCTATTTAAGTCGCAAAACTATCTCTTAGATACTCAGTTATCTCTCTCTCATACTGTGGCTCGTGCTCCGAGTCATGTGGTACCTACATTTGATTAACATAAATATGTGATGGGTTTGGATTGCTAAAGAACCAAATACAGTACGCCCCAGAGGAGCTTCTTTATACCTTAATAATATTTTATTGTTTCCACAATTCTGAAAGTGTAATTTCTGTAAAGATTCTGACTCTTGAGGGGAATGTGAGGGAAAGTACATTAAAATAATATTTCTAACCAGTTTTACGATTATGCAGTGAATGTCTTCCAATAGCCTTAGTTTGCAGGGGCCAAACATGGTGCTTATGCCTTAGCTGTGTTTTAGGCATATAGTCACATTTTAAGGATACAGAAATATGTTTATGGTATTTATCATACCCACAAAAGATGAGTAATTCTTACGGCTGATACATTTTCTGAAGTCTTGTCTGTCTTTGCATATATTGACTCTGTTGAATGCTTTGCAATGAGACCTCTCATGGTTTGGACATCTCTTGATGGATTGAGCCTCCCTCGGTGGCTCTCGCCACTCAGAAGGGAGCCTTCTGTGCATGGTGTTTCCCCTCACTCTGGTGATGAAGGCTCCTCTCTGGAGATACTCACCTCGGCAAAAATGTTACTAGTTTTTTAAATCTCTTGATGCTGTTAAAGGAGGAGGAGGCTGGCTTGCTCTTTGTATTTGACTGTGCTTGCTGTTTTGTTTTGAAGGTGTACAAGGGAGAAGAGACCACATTCCACATCTCAGGCCTTCAACTCAACACAGACTATCGGTTTCGCGTCTGCGTCTGCCGCCGGTGCTTGGATACCTCACAGGAACTTAGTGGACCTTTCAGCCCATCCGTTGCCTTCATGCTTCAGCGAAATGAGGTCATGCTTTCAGGAGAAATGGGAAGCATAGATGATCCTAAGATAAAAAGCATGATTCCTACTGATGAACAGTTTGCAGCCCTCATCGTTCTTGGCTTCGCAAGCTTGTCATTCATATTTGCCTGTATATTACAGTACTTCTTTATGAAGTAGGGGATTCAATGGAAGTTTGAGATACAAATTTAACTAATGCTACGCATTATAATCCCACATTTATTCAGATATTCCTTTTTTTTTTTTAAATCCTTTTGTTCTACCATACATTTTATATACTTCTTGTTTTTACAGTTCTAGCTTGAAGAAAGATAAATCAGTGTTTTGGTGCACCTTTTTGAAATTCAAAACTTGGAAGTGGTCAAACTGGAGAAACAAACAAACCAGACACCAAATGCAAGGTTTTTTATTTTTTCCTTCACAGGTTCGAAATTGTCACCAATTTGCCTTTTCAACGTTGTTTTGGGGTTTTTTCACTGAAGTTCATACAGTCTCTTATCTTACTGTTTAGAAAATTTTAATCATGACTCACTCTTTCGTCTCTTCTTTTTCCTTGTAAACATTAGTCACGAGTGTGTATAGTGGCAAGACTAGAATACAGTGTTAGTCAACAGTACCAAGTTTTCCTTGAACAGTATTAGCCATGTTGCTTATGAGTTATTCACTACGTTTGCCCCATTTTTCTCAAGGTAAAATGTAGGTTATTTTAACTGTATAGTGCATTTAAATCGGAACAATATCCTGCAGCTTAAAAACCTTTTTAATTATCTGTTACTTTTACAGTTACAACACTATAAACTGCCTGTATAAGAAATCAAATAACCAAATTGCTTATAAATTATGAAGCATTATAGTTTTTTTTACCATTTTGATTACTAGCAGTAATTTTAAGTAAGAGGGCATTGTGCAATAGTTAGTTATTCCCATGTTCAGCTATTTAAAAGCTGCTTTAACTTGTCTGTTTGTCACTGTATATAACTATTCCTAATCTAATACTAGATATTATTCTATTATGTTCAGCCTGATTTATATGATTATTGCTGGTGACAGCTTACTGCCTCTACTGAATTAGGTGAGATTTTCACTCAGTGTAAGCCAACTTTACTGTCGGTTGATATTTTCTTATTACTATTGTTTTTTGAAGGGGTATCCACTTTATGGAACTTTCTTGGAGGTATCAGAAATTAGGTCTGTCTATTTTAAATACCTTAAATGGGTATCTACATTATTCTTACCACAGGGCTGACTGAAATAATAACTTGGTACATGGCAAAATTCAGATGAGAGTCTTGCAGGAAGAATAGTCCCTGCTCTGATGGGAGCATGCGCCCCTCCTGCGTGCCCCTTCCCAGACACACATTTTAATTCATCAGGATACTAGATTTTTAACTCTGGAGTCATTGGGTTATTTATATTAAGTCAACATTGTGCAAGTACCTCAGGGACATAAATGAGCTGGAGGTGCAAATAGATTCCAAAAGGGTGCAACAGACACAGTGTATTTCCCTGCCTCTTGTTTTTGTATATTTTTGCTACTTGGTTTTGCTTTTGTCCTAGCTATTTTGTGCTCTTGTCTCCATTGTCTTACGATTCAGTGTCCTGTACTAGCATAATATTCCCTTAACCAAAGTAATGGGGAAGAAACAACATTATTTTTGTTTTAGGTTTATTTATACTATATACTGCATACAGTACTTTAAATACCAATTACAGTGCAATCTTTTATTTATTGTAAAAAAAAAATAAAAAGTGTACTTATGTACTAATCCCCCTCTCCACCCTCCCCATAGCATGTTATATTTTGTCTGTTTTATACTGTTGTACTTAGGTCAACTTTTTACCTGGCAGCATTCCTAGTATTATTAATCTTCTTACATTTTCTTGTGTTTTTGAAGATGGGAGCATCTAGTACATTAAATGCCAAAAAAAGAAAAAAAAAAAGAAAAAAAATCATTATCAGTGATTCAAACGTTTACATGTATCCAAAAACATAATCATCTCTGGAAAGAAAGTGCTAAGATCAATGAATTATTCTGTGTGCCTCTCTAGATGTAGCAGATATTAGAAATGTTCTGTATTTTGTTATTGACTATAATTAGTTTAATTTAGCCTTGCAAACTAATGGCATTGAGCTAAATATATATATTTTTTTGGTTTTGCCAAAGTCATGGCTTGTCAAATTTATTTACATCTTATTTAAAATTATTTGTGATACAAAACTTTGTGACCTTGCATCTGTATTTTGTGAGCGAAGCATATACAGCTGTTTTCAGTGGAGGGGAAAGAGAGTATTTTTTAAAACAATGAAAAAACTGCTAGTTTGGAAACCAGAAATTTTAAGAGACTCCCTTTTTTATTTTTGTTCCAGCAGTGCTGCTATGAAGTCCAAGCTTGACACCTTTTAAAAAAAAAAAAGGAAAAAGGAAAAAAATACCCCCCTTGCTTTAGATGATTTGATCCATTTTGATTTTGAAAGTTTGAAATACAAATTGTGCTAAAAGTGGTGAGCAGAAGCAATCAGTTACTCTTGAAGCATTTCTGTCACTGCTAGTTTGTTTGGTGTCTCTTATAATCAATGCTACTGAGAACACCCAGCCCAACCCTGAGATTATCTGAGCACATATTCTGTAGGAGTTGGGACAGGCCCTAAATAAGTTTAATTTGGGATTATTTTTAGTTTGCATATTCTGCCATAGTGATCTGATTGTCATTCATATATTGACACGAGAATAAGGCATCACAGATATTAAACCATTCCCGTTGTGATTGCAGTTACCACTGACGTGCCCTTTGCTGATGCCTTTTCCCACACATCCTTATGCCCTTTGGTCCAGCGGTATCAGGCATTGAATCCAACCCAAGTGCTCTCTGCTCTCAAAGAAATGATGAACAGCAAAAACAAAGGTAGAGTGAAACACTAAATATTTAAAACCCTTAATGGAGGAGAGAGATGGTTTTATATGGTTCTGCCTTTTTCTTTATGAACTTGAAATATTTTCTAATCCTGTTTGTTGGCTACAGTAGCTCAGTATTCAGTGTCATGATTGAAAAAGTGCCCTAACTGAATGTGTATGAACCTTATCCTTGCACAGTTCTTTAAATTGAAAAGAAATGAAATGTTTTTACCTCACTATGGGAACATACATTCCAAGCTTTTCAACTTTAAAAAAAAAATAATCATAAGTTTTCTTGTATTGTAAATTTTAGACTATTTCATATGCATTATATTAAAACTGCCATATCAATTTTAATGTATAGATTTTGCAAATACTACACTATGTATGTAAGACTTACCTGTATCTGTAGTGTATATGTAATATATTTATGCCCAATAAATGTTTTAATTCTTTCTGATATTACCAGGACTTTTCTTAACTGAATACTGCCTTTTCAGTGTGTGGGGCCCCTTGCTGCAGGTCAGTGGTGCTGCTGCAGCAGGAGCGGGAGCCCCTCAGTTTAACATGGGATGTTTCTGATTTGTAAGTGGAACGATTTTTGTGGTGTTTGTGAAGTGTTTGCTGGTGCAGTTAAGCCGTTTATGGCATCATCTTCTCTTAGACTGTGCTAAACACACCGCAGATTGCTCATCCAGCTCCTGGAAAGCTGAAGCTCAGCCAGGCTGAAACCTGTTCCGTGTATCCAAAGGCTGCTCCTGTTTTGACCTCAGCATCATCCAGGTAAATGCCAAATTCCTTCTCGTGTTAGCTGGTTTCTGTAGCCCTCTGTCTCTTCATCCATGGGAAATCGCAGTCCTCTCCCTGGGCTGCCTGGCCTGGGGCAGTGAGCTCTGACCACTGCCCTGCAGTTTGCTCCCCTTAGTGAGTGAAAGTTTATAGAAATAATCTTAAAGTCAGGTTTCTGTGGTGTTTTAATCACTTATTTTAAATCACTTATTTTAAATAGCTTATGCGAAAATGTGAGGATGGTAAAAATACACCTAGATCAGTTATCTTTGGAATCAAACACTTGAAATACCAAACTTTTCACTTATTTGCTAATTATGTGCAATAAATTCAATTACTCATCATAAAGAACTATTCTAGTGTGTATACATTTTTCTTGTCAAACACGTTTTTTAAATAGCTTTCCTTTTTCAAATCACTGCATAAATACAACCTCTTGTTTGTTTGCTCTTTTAATTAATGCAATTTACAACATGAGTGGGTTTTTCCTAGGGAAATACAGACACTTTTTCACTTGG
>JANHGB010035772.1:0-21803 GCA_026283785.1 Coracopsis vasa
TCATTATTATTATTGGTGGTAGCAGTAGTGGGTTTGTGTTATACCTTAGTTACTGGACTGTTCTTATCTCAACCTGTGGGAGTTACATTCTTTCAATTCTACCCATCTCTCCCGGAGCAGGGGGAGGAAGAAGGGGCGGGGAGTGAGATAGCGTCTGTGTGGTTCTGTGTTACCGGCTGGGCTTAAACCACAACAATTGTCACACTGTATTTTAACAAAGAGTCACCATCCTCAATAGGAACAAGTAAACCATAAAAATGTTACTGCAAATTGCATCAAAAGTACCTTCCCTTGTTTCACAGGCACTTTTCTCCTAAGAAATCAAATGCTACTGAACCAACCAAACTTTCCAAATAAACTCTTTAAGCTTATTTTTGTTTTAATTGAGATAATAATTTTATTTTTATAGTAAAATTAAACCAGTCATGTATTCCCACCTCCCACCACGAATAGGGAATTGGTTCCCTGGAAATGCTGAAAAGGAATTTTCTACAAAATCCAATCCCATCTGATAGGTTTGTTGGAAAAATTCATATTGGCTATTATGAAGACCACGATTTTTTACCTGCCTTCTCTTGCTCCATCGGGGATAGTGAATAAATGACCTGAATAACATCTCATAGTCCACTAACAGTAGCAAGAGGTATTGATTTTAAAATAGAAAATTAAGCTGTTGTAAATATTTTCACTGCAGATAAAGCCTCTGCTTTGTTATTAACAGTCCTGGGGAAACACACTCAAGATTTTTCTGGTAATACACAATTCCTATTTACTGATATTTGAAAATTACCATAGGCTTCTCCTCCGGGATATTCATTTATTTCTACTGCTAATGTGAAAAAAATGTATGTCTATTTATCAGTCCCCATGGTAAGTAGCCAGTATCTAGTCAACAGTCACTAATTAACGTTCACAACATTTCTGTGAGTTTTTGTTTATCCCATTTTATTGTCAAAAATGAATCCAAGATAGAAAAAATGAAATGAATGGATCAAGACTTCAACATATTCAGTAGTAAAGCTACAACTGTAACATGCAGCTTCCTGATACTCACGGCTATATACATTTCTCCACATCCCCAAGAGAGAGCTAATATTTATTATCTCCCTCCATGCCAAACAGCCAATGAGGACACAAGGAGGACCTAAAACCCAGAAGTTTTCCACATTGGTTTGGAAAAACTAAGCATTTTTCCTCCTCTTTTCCTACTTAGCTATAAAAGTTTAACTTCACTTATTGTTCTGCACAAGTATATATGAAAGCTAACTTGCCATATCATTCGACAGAGCCATTTTTTGACTAAATTTCAAGGATAATGGTCTTCAGTTGAAGAATAATGAATAAGGGTCTAAATCAGGATCTGACCTCCTATTTTCTGGCAGCACTACATCTTCAGATTCTGCAAAATTATTCAAGAATAACCTCCTGGAAGTACAAGAACAGTCCATCTTCCATTCCCACTACAAAGGGAAATGAAAAAGCCAGAGCAACCTGGGCTGTTGTATGATACTATGAAAATCAGGATCTCATTGCAACATTAAGAGAAAAACTGAACACAGAGGTTGAACCTGTAAAGAGATGAAACATCTGAAATCATAATATTATTGACATCAAATGGGAAAAAAAAGAAAACATAAAATCAGAAGTACTGGTAAACCCTTGAAAATGTTTCAGAAGAAGCTTGAAAGTAATCTTGAAATCCATTTGCATGGATTACACAGTGAAGAAATTCCCAAAATGGAATAAGGGGCATCATGCTGTAAAATAATGAAAAAGACTAGGAACACTAGCAGAATAGAGAAAAGATTTAATAAACAGGAAAGTGCAGCAGAAACCAGAGCTAAAAACAGCCAGCTCACATGATGAGCTACAAACTATCTGACAAGGAATTGATACTGATGCTATACTCAGGACTCAGCTTGCACTCAATCCCTGCCTTGCCCAAAGGAATTTATTTTGTAGTTATGGGCTTATTGCTGTTAAAACCAATGAAACAATGTATATCTACATTGCACTTTATGACTTACAGCAAAAGATCTCATCACAATGGTCTCACAGGTGACAGAAGACATCCTTATATGTGCATGAGTAACTGCATTGAAAATGTTCTTATGTCTACAGCAATGAGGAGCACTTAGTATGGCTGAAGGGATTTGCGCAGAAGGTCTGGGGGGAAGGGAGCAAAAGAAGTCACTCCTGAAAGACCTTGGAGGGAAGGCAAAATACTGAGAATGGCACAACAACTTGAAGTGCAACAGGGATAATTTACTGATGGATTAGTAATTGTCAGGCTTCAGTGAAAGCCACAGAAAACCTTCAAAATCTCTACAAAAGGGGCCTGTTTTAAAGAGGCCATCATTTCTGAAAGGAAAAATAATAGACTAATGGGTCTAAACCTGGCAGGTCTGGAGGTGAGTCCCCACAGAACAGAAAGGGAAAGCAATCATGTCAGAGGAAAGAGAACTTGTAAGGGAAGAATATTCTGCTGGGTACCAGGAAGCCACTTGTGGACTAATGCACATCTCTCGTTGCTGTCACTAATTTAAATAGGCGGAACATTCAATCACTATTATTATGTTATCTTTTTAGCCAAAGGTCGAATATATGGGCATTGAAACCTTACCATTTCTTCTGTAAATGGAAAAAATGTATGCCCCTACATTTGGTATGTAATATTGCACTTTGTAGCTAGAATGTTTATTAGTAGAATTGAAGGGTGTATCTGAGCAGAAGAAAGCAGAAAATACTTTGGGTGGCTGGTCTCCATCCAACAAGTAGGGACACATTTCAGCAAGGTAAGGCATGACATGGTCCCTCTCATAGAGCTTCCCAGTACAGACATACACATATGATGCGCTGTGCCAGGGCTGGGGTCGCCTGTGAGCAGTTCTTTTCATTGTGGCTCCTATGATTATTTCTCATATAACAGAAGTCTCTACAGGGCTTTTTCTTTTTATGCACTCTATGATGCAGACATTAAAAAAAAAATAAATCACAAAGCAAAGTTATTAGCAGAAAACCTCCTCGTAATTCTGTAACTCCAAAACAAGGAGTATCTCTGTTCAGTAAGTTTATTAAAGAATCATACAATATTCTAGGTTTGAAGGAATTTAGGTCATCTAGGCAGACCTCCCAGAGCAGGGCCAGTTCCCAGTTTAATGAGCTTGCTCAAGGCTGTGTCCAAGAAAGTTTCAAGAATCTCCAAGGATGGCAACTCACCAACTTTCCTAGGTAACTATTTCAGTGTTTCCCATTCTCATTGAGCAGAAATATTTGCTTTATATCTATCCACAAAATTTAATGTTTTAATTGCTATACTGAAGCTAAAAATTGCCAAGTATGGTCTTTTCAGCATGCCAAATAAATATATTTAAATAGACAAATGTCCAGCTCTTTGCTACAACTTGCAGTGTAACCTGGAATACAATAATGCATTTTTAATAGCATATGTCTTGCAGAGAAAAAAAAAAGAAATCAAGGACTTTCAGGATTTCCAAGTTACTACTCTCCCAATTTGAACAATGGGAACAGAGACAGCTGTTCATAGATAGACTGTTCATAGATAGCTGTTCATAGATAGACAGATAACAGCTTTCCATCCTGCGTTTTAAACTAATAATAATAACAATAATCTTTCTTTGGTTCCTTCCAAAAGGGGGATTTTGATGCACCCTGTTGCAGCTCTGTTTCCTAGACAGGACACATTGAATGCTTCAACAGCACTCACCAAAATTTCACTGAAGTAGATTCAGATAATGTGTTAGAAATTATAGTAGTTATTTTTATATGTATCCCAGTGTCTTAAAAGACACAGTTATGCTATTGACTATGCACCACAGAACAGCACAAGGTTTTCTGTCACATTTAAGTAATAACACAGAACCTCATGGGCATGGACTGGTCAAGGAGGAAGAGAGGATGTTACAGGACCTCATGTCTTCATCTCTGACTTCTGTCTCAGCACTGGGCTATCCAAATCACAGTCCCAGATGCACTAGGCAGAGACCTGCTGCAGGGAGCTGAGAACTGCAGAATTGTGAGACTCCTCATCCCAGAAGCATGAAGAGAAAGAGGTCCCCCACAACACACTGGGATCACCTTGCCCTTCTCCCCTGCCACCCAGACTGGAGCTGCAGTGACCTCAGAGCCAAGTGTCACTTGCGGACAACCAAAAAGATGAAAGGACAGAGAAGAGGCAAGAGTTATTGTAGACCCAAGCAGCACACAGAAATGTCCTTCTCTATGTGACTGGTTTTACCTAAGCTAAGTATCCAGGCCCATGTCATGACAGTATTTAGAGCAAGTCAATGCACGTAACGCGACTGTGCCTTTTGTAGTAAAAAACTACGAGTAATTTAGCAATTGCCAAGCAAGCTGAGAGCACTGGGATAAAGTAACACGGTCTTTTTCTGTAACTATAGATGTCTCCTGATTTTATTTCTCTTTGGATAAAAATGTATCTCTAAGAAAACACTGATTTGTAAAAATGACAGTGGCAGTAAAACCATCACAACCTTTGAGAAATAACAGAGATGATTAGTTTCCTCCAGGGTTAAAAATGTAAACCGTACTTAGAGGCTGAAATAATCTTTCACTTTCTGGTCTTTACCTTTTTTTACACCTGGGTCTGTTAAAATGAAGGTCCCATTATCAAACTTTGGTTCCTTATGCAAAACTACCCTGAAGTCATTTTTCTTCCTCCTCAGGGAGCTCAATGGATTAGTCGACCTTATTTTCTTAATAAGTGGGTCCTGTCCTTCCAGCTGTTGATGTTTTCACCACTTCACATTTCTTCAAGGACATTTACATAATAGTTCGCTTGAACTGTGCTTATTACTCCAGCAGCTGAAGCAGGGCACACCATGGTAACAGGCCCACAATTACTTCTGAGATCTCTGACAGCACTACAGCAGTCATTGCTATATGAATGGGATGAACACATTTACTGACAACCTCAGGGAGAAAAAAACTGGAAAATTGTTGTATAAACATACATCATAGTCTTCTACCCTAAATTCAAAACCATCTAGGACAAAACACTAACTGAATCAAACATTTGCATTTTCCTTCACTGTTAAGGTTACATGTGCATATAAAGATGTAATCTGGTTTTATCCCATGAAAAGGATGCAATACAGATCTAGGGATATAAAAGTGTAAAAGCAGACATTTTCAGCCTTAAACAGTATTCTTTGTTCCTCTATTTTATCTATCTTATGCAAATGCTGCTCTGAAATACAGTACAGAATGATTCAATGCACCATTGCAGTAATGGGAGCAGGACTGGCATCTCAATGCCTAATTTTGAAAAATACAGATTGCTCCTAACTCTCCTGAATGATGTAATACCCCCACCCAAGGCTACAAGGATCCTGGACTGCTCCTGTTGCTATTACTTGGATGCATGTCACTCCCGTGGCTTCCACTTTGCAGAGTTTCTGCAGGAGGTTTCAGATGAACTCCAATTTTCAAAGCAATACCCGTGGGGAAAGCACTGTATTTCATTTGGGTTTGCTTTGAAGCAAAGACCTTCAGGCATGAACCTCAGAGCTTGCTAAACTTGAGTGTAGCTTTCAGAAAAACTGACTGGAGTCAGTAATAAAAGCTTTTGGTTTCAGAAACTACTGTAAGTAGTTCACATCGGTATCACAACGTTCTAACCTCAAAGTAAAATACCACCAGAAAAGTGTGATCTTTGTTATAAATGCAGAGTAAACTTATGGAAAAATGTCTGCTAACTGCAGCTGGTTGGAACCATCATATATGACTTCATAATTAAGTCATTCCAGGAGTCAACAAATGACTTTAAAAAACTCTGCTGAGAAACCAGTGGAGCTGCTTGCTGAGAATGACAATTCATCATTTCCAGTTCAATAAAATGAAGGACACAAACACAGGAAACCTGTGAAAGCTAAGTGTAACATTTACCTCAGGATGTTCAGCAGCTAGCTTGTAACGGATGCTGTTGCCAAAATCCTTCTAAGCCAGAACTCTGAAGAGATCAGCTCTGCAAGCTCTGGCCAATAAGGCTGCTGCTTCCACCTCCTAGGGGGGATCAAATCAAGCCCTGAGAGCTTGTAACTGTGCTCACCAACTGCAGTGAAGGAACCGCAGTGTAGCCAAGTCTCTGCTCCTCGCAGGCTGTTAATGCTCGCCCACAGACTCCCATTGGGGCTGTGTTTCCAGCTCTTCTGCAGAGCACAGAAACACAGCTTCACTCATGCTAAGCAAATAACACACACTCTCTGCTCAGGCCTTGCCTCTTTGTACTAATATCTGCAGCCTGCAGGACTCAGACAAAGCTTATCCATGGTGTACAATGCTTTGGCTTGAAAGTTGGCACCCTAATGTGCAGAGGATTTATGGCACATGAGTGTGCAAAACAGAATGAGATTGTTATACCAAGAAACTGGACCCAATCTCATCCTGACAAAGCTAGTGGTAATTTTCCTAATTAATGCATTGGGAGTAGTCCTCAGGAACTATATTGAAATGTAGTTTTCCATTAGCCTCTGCAGGGCTGCAGTTTTACAACATGACAATTATTCAAATCTCATTTCATTGTAAAAATTATAGTTTTAAGCTGTGTCATGGGTTTTGGCATTTGGTAAATCCATGACACATTTTACTACATGTTCCTGCTCAGGTGTTAATGTGCAAAATCACACAAATGCAACAAAATACAATAAAGCTTCTGACTTAAGATATTGATTAGGCAATTAAACTGTCACAAGAGATTTGTTTGTCATTTGTAAAGCTCAATCCTCACAATTTATAAGCAGAACAAATAATAAAACAAAAGGCTTGGTTCACTATAAAAACCACTAAGCTTTTGCACAAGGCCAAAGCAGCCAAGGAAAATTTATTTTCCACAGCTTACTTAGTCTTGAATAGGCTTTGCTTTGTAGAAGACTTTTATTGAGTGAAGCCAAAACTCATTATAGCTAAGACCTTTAGGAACAACGCGTGTTCGCTCCATTATTTTTAATGTCATCAACATCACAGTTTAATCTCCTGTATTGAAGTCGGAAGAGCGCAAAGATACATTTGCATTTTATTACCAGGGTAAAAGAGGGTGACTATGGTAGATCTTTAGTAAAATGTGGACTGTGGGAGAAGGCAAATTATTATTCATTATTTTTCACAGGATAAGCTGTGGGTAAAGAGCAGTTTTAAGGTAGTTTGGAGCTGGGCCTTTTGTACAACATGCAATTATGTTGTATGGAACTCTTTATCATCAAATCTAAGGACAGTTGACACATAAATAGTCCTAGACAAATCTGGGGAACAGGAAACTAAACACAGCATTCCAGGTGTTGCTGTAAAAAAACTCTCAGCCAGTGATCACTGTAATATAGGAAGCCCTGAGAAACAAGGTCTCTTCTCCTAGTCTGGCCTTGCTGTGGGTAGCAGGTTAGACCAGAGTCCTCCCGAGGTGCCTTCCAACCTGAACTGTGCTACATCCCTCTGTACATGCTCTTTTCTTACACTGTTAACTTCCTAGCTGGTATCAGAAGCAAGTTAAAGGGCTACAGGGACGGAAGTTTTTACACTCTGTTGATAGACAAAATTTTGTCATCTTGATCCAAAATATGTTAAAGTTTCCAGTAGCTTCTCTGATTATTGAATTGGTCTAGTTAATTTTGCCAGGATTATCACGAAGACATTGTTCTAGACACACCTGAATAATAACAGTGATGGCGCTGGCCAACATGCATTTTACAAGTTATGATCCACACAAAAAACATTAGCTGCTCACCCAGCTCTTGGCAGACACATGATCTTATGGAGTCACAGTGCTTAAATCCAGAAGTGCCATTTCTGATCACCTAATCTGGTCTACTTATCACAGGCTATTACCTTTGTACTGAGCTCAGTAATTTTGTGTTTGACTTAACTATATCTTCCAGAATGACGTACCATCTTAATTTGAAAATGAGGGAAGGGGAATCCATCTCTCCCCTTCATCATATATTTCGATGATTAATCACTCTTTCTGTTAAAAATGGGCACAGATTTTCTAATTTGAATTTTGCTGGTGACAGCTTCCAGCCATTGCTTCTGTAGTACTCAGAATTTTCTTATTGTGAATATGCTCACGCATTTTAATGAGGTCACCTCTGAGTCTTGTTTTTAATTCACTAACATGCCAATTTCCTTATTCCTTATGGGATGAGGTATTTCTCCCAGCTCATGAATCATTTTCATAGTTCTTTCTCCTGCTTTCTCAAATCTTTGAACAGTTTTTAAAATATGAATATGAACTGGATACAACATTCCATTTCTGTGCAGATAAGACAGATAGCTTCCACACTCCTATCAGGAATGTGTTTATCAGTGGACATCCTACCATTGGCTGGAACATGTAAACTGGAATATACAGTTACTGTATGAGAAGATTTTGTTATATACAAAGGTTTAGTTGAGTATCCCAATCCCTGAGTAAAGACAACAAATTTCTTAGTCAAGCTGTGGCCTTTCAAAAGTCACATTACAATCTGACCTCAGCTTCCATAACTATAAAACTGGATTAAAATCTTAATTCTGATACACCAGGAAAAATTAAAAACTGCTTGCTGTATTACTGTCATGGCAACTCCATTCTTCACCACAACTGACATTTTCAAATAACTATGCCCTCTTTATGTAAAAAATTAATTTTATGCTACAGTCCTTGCTTCTCCTGTGGCTTTGCAAAGTAAATTCTTATCCCCTAGAACCACCACAGACATGGGAAAAACTATTATCCTACTACTACAATGATGAGATAGATGACTACTGAGATAAAAGAGCATGTGCTTAGTATATTAGCTCAAACCTACTGAATTTTACAAACTTTTAGCTGACAATTCCCACTTTAGAATCACTGCTGCCATAGTTGATGTTTAATAATGCCAATCTAAATTCATCACTGAATTGAAAATTTGAGCTATCCAGAATGTGTTTTATTTACTTTCAAAATTGTTTCTTTTTAGCACAGAGATACATGGTTTCTCAGAATTGATGGCTGCTGCATTCCTTTTGCTGCTCAGGATTCTTATCATCCTTTCAGACAATTGAATTTGTTGCATTTGTAAAATCTATTGCCAGAGGAAGGATTGCAAGTAACACCCAATGACTGGAATCGGAACTGTTCTAGCACTACAGGAACACTTCACTGATCCATATTAATACCTAGGAATCCCATTAAAAAAACTTTTTGCATTTACTCAGCCTTAGGAATTAGAACTTGAGCAATATCATGAAAAAGCTCATGAGGGAAATAAACCTGTTATATTCATATAACAGATTTCTGTAAGATACTTGTACTTGAATTAATTTGATTTTTGATTTTAGGAAATCCTCTAAATAAATGGGACCGCGTTAAATGTCTAAAGGCTGATTAACCAGAGAGACTGAAGAAAACAATAGCAAGCACAGCATCTTTATTCAAAGAGGTATTTTCTAGACATGTTCCCAAAAAACAATCTCCTTTAAAACAGATGTGAAGCAGCATTTGTCAATAATCTAAATGGGACTATTAAATCATCATGATGATAGCAGACATGAAAATACTGATAGAAATTGTGACTTCATAAATAATTATTTGCAGAACATCTCAGAAATACCCCTTTCCAGACTTAAAAATTTATGAACTGATGACACTCTATTGATTGGAGCATTTACTGCACCTTCATTAGGTCTAATTAATGAAACTGTTCACAGAATTAAACACAGTATTTAGCAGGATGACACTATGCCCTAGTTCTTTGCAAACATCTCCACATTCAAGCATTTTCATGCTCATGGAGTGGCCTACTGAGGAGCCTACTGGTTGTTCTAGTGAAGTCAGGCAGTGTTTCTCATTAACTTCAGGCATCTTATGCTTATCTGTGTATCAGTATAAAGATACTTATGAGATATGTAATTTGCAGGATCTGATGAAACAACAATCTTGATGAAACAACACTTAATAATCAGACGTAAAAAATACTTGGTTTGTTTCTTTTATGAGTTAACTTTAAGTCATTACTATAGCAATGAAGATGTGGAAAAATAAATCTGCTCTATTTTGCAAATAATATAAATTTGCATTTTAATATGTTCCAATACAAAGGTATATATCCAGAAATAGGCAGAGAACAACAACCTGGAAAACAGAGTCTGAAAAGGATCTGTGGAGAAGTGGAGAAGTCGCATAAACTCTTCAGCAGCTACATTACATCAAGAAAAGCTAATACAGTTTTGAACATATTAAAAAAAAAAAAGAAAAGAAAAGAAATGAGCAAAAGTGGAGAGGCAGGTTTTGCCTGTTGATGAGATCATTTTAGAATAATATGTTCCTGTCTACTACCCTTCTATTAAGATGCTAAACAAGAGGGATAGAAATGGAAAAAGAAAAGCCATAAAGCTCAGGCCTAAGCAAGGAACTTCAGGGGCCAGAAGAGCTTGGTTTTTCAGTAGAAGTACTGAGAAGACACTGCAAACTAAACTGAAGATGCAAAGAAAATGAGATGGACTCAGAAGGCAGAGAAATTAAAATTTAAAACTAGATACAATTTTTCATAAAGATTAGTGAAGTTTTCATCTCTCGGTGCCTTCAGGTAAAGACTAGGTTCCTTTCCTTTAGGATAGTTTTAGGAAAATATGAGTCATTTTGCCAAATAGTTGTTAGACTGTAAGAGTAACTGTGCGTTTGTTCAATACATGAAAGAAAGAGAATTTATGATTCACTATTCTTTCCTGTCCATCTACAAAGGTAGAGATGTCAGTGGAGCAAGGATTTCAGCCAAAGAAGATCAAAGTTTTCTGGCTCAGTAGTCCTGTTACCACAATTTCACTGCTAATAAGGCATCTAACAAGCAATTTCAGAAGATCATATCTTAAAAGAATGGAATGCGATCCCTGCCTAACTATTCAGTCTATGAATCCAAGAGTTTAACATTTTCATCCTCAAAGTCATATTGTTAAATCTGCAGTATACTACTTGCATTGCACTATCTCATGTCACATATACACTGCAATATGAAACAGCTTCGAAAGGAGATGACAGCCTTAGTTTTCCTGGCTTGTGAGCTTCAATCACAACTTCTCTACTTACACTGTAGAGATGTGTTAGAATACCAAGGACAGCAAAATGTTTGGGTTAGCAATTGGATTTTCTACTGCAAACCATCATAAAATGTGGTATTCTAAATTCTGAAATTTTGGGTAATGAAGTATTTCTAATTCTAAAATTGACGTAGTTGTAAAAGCAACCAGCCTTTGGAAGGTGACATCCTACAGGAGTCCACAGAATATAGCTGTGGCTACCAACAGCTGTACATATTCATCTGCCAGTGTAGACTCCTACTTGAATCTTCCCAAGAGAGTGCATCACTCTTCAGCTTACAATCTCATTTGCTCTCAAGGAACTTCCCTTAATCATCTCTCCTTTCCACCCTTCAGATAACAACAGCTTTCATGTGTTGAGTGAATCTGTAATCTGTAGGTTACCAACACTATGACCCATCCAGACTTCTCTATCTATCATCTTTCCTGGTAATAAGTCCACTCCAAACCACCACACTTCAAAGAACTTTTGAACAATTTGCACTTAAGTTTAAAAAACAGTATAAAAATGCATTCCTGGCCAGTCCCATTCAGCTGCTGAACTGGAAGTTTTAATCTAATGTGATCTTCCATGTTTGGTTATTATAACGGCTATGTATCATGGAGCCATCAAAAAAGGCAGGCAGCTTTTGCTCTTTTTATTATTATTATTTTCTGGTTAAAGTTAGAGCCCTTACATGATCTGAACCTAATAGCATTTGACTGAATAGGAAATCAGAAGTCAGACAAGAATATTTTCAGCCCTAGAAAAGATAAAACTGAGTTACTGCTTTAAATGGCTGTTGTATTAGTTCACACGAATAATAGCTCACGGTCTTTTCAAGTTCTGTGGTTTAATAAGACTTCTTTTTACTTCTTGTCTGAAGATTTACTAGAAAAGATTCATTCCTTCTGGACACAGTGATTACATTCAAACACCAGAGATGAAAAAAGAAACAGCTATGCAAAGCAAAAAAAGCATAAATAGCATTGGCTCCTGGTAGGAGTTTTCTTACTACATTCATGCGACAAACACAAAGGTCTACAGGACAAAAACTGAGGGAACACTTCATAGCATGGGACTGCAGCACACAGGCTCTGCAGAGCTGCATATAAAACCAGGAAAAGGCCAAAAGGGACAGAACAGATGTGCGCCAGTCAACAGAATTATCACCTATATCACGGAGCTGGAACTCAGGTGGTACATGGGCTTTTGTAAGTTCAGAGCTGAGCCAACAAATATGTGGAGAAGATTTATGTGATCAAAAAAGTATATTCCTATTGAGCTCCATATCTACAGTACCTATAAGCAAACACTACCAAAAAGCCACCTCGTGTATATCAACAAAAGGTCAATACAAAAGTAAACACTTCTTTATTCCCTTTGAACAACTTTTGTTGTGAGTTACTAAGCCAGTAGCTCCCTACCTGCGTGAACTTTCACTATAACACCCTTTTCCTTTCAAACAGTAGCATTAAGATGTTTATCTAACCTCCACCCAGACACAAGCTGCTAATGCATTGCCACTATCTTCCATGTCACCAATTAAATATCTACCTAAGCACTATTTACTTTTAGCGTACCCAACCATACTGCTTGGAGGCAGTGACTATGTGGGGCATAGTGTGGAACAAATGCCCACAAGAGACAAGAACCTCCAAAAACTCCATCACCTTCTACTCAGCACAATGTACACTCATGAACCCTATGCATTTAAAATAGCAGTATAACCATCAAAGTACTCATCACAAACCCAAAACGCCATACTATCTGAACAATAAGCCCTGCCCCAGAGACAGAAAAAGGCACACTGGGCATCAAGACATTGTTTAATTCCCCTCTTGGAAATCCTTCCTGTACAGGGTGATAGTAACATTTTGTATCTATGTATTTTGACACAGTCTTTAATCACTGTTTGCATAGGACCACTGCTTCATTTACCAAACAGCTAATCAATACTTTGCTTTCACCTCATAACTCACTGTGTGGCCCATGCTTTGTTTACTGATCATTATTCAATTGTGTTATGATGGCAGAATAATTAATCTCCTCCAGGGCTTCTCAGTGGTGCTCATTACTGCAATATCTAAGCGCTGCACAAATGCAAATCAACTTAGCTTCACAAAAATCCAGTGGCAGAGAAAAGGTACTACTGCTGTCTAAACTGTAAGGTTTGGAGGCACAGCAAAATTAAAGCAGAGGTGTTCAGTGATTTTAGATGTCCTGTCTGAGGGATCATAGACGTAGTTTAAAAATATTTAACAATATTCCAAACACAGACATTGCAGCATCAGTCGCAGGGGTGACTGCTGAGCAAATTATATTTAAGACTCTAAAGGTGGTCATTAAAAATTAGATAAATAGAAACTATTAAAGGTTCCACATAGAGAGATCACAGAACTTGTTCAAGCGGTTATATTAGCACCAGGTGGGAAAAGTCCAGTGCAACAGTGCATTATTTTGCTCACATGACCTTCCTTTACCCTCTCTTGCTTCTGTCATTAATGACTTCCCAGCTTCAGCAATAAATGAGGCAGGAGTCACACAGGCATCACTCATCTCTCCTGCACAGCCCTAGTACATCCCTAGAGCAGGTCCATTCTGCTCAACACTTGGGCCAGAAATCCTGCAATAAAAAAGATGTGTGATTACACACGTATCATAAAGGGACCAAATTAAGGTTGCCAGGCAACCACCTCCCCATATTATGCCGCAAATCCCTGTCATCTCTTCAGCAAACAAATGCCAGGCCCTGTCTCACAAGCCTGCTCTCTCCCTAGTCTGCTCCTGCAACCCTAATTACCCACGCTCCCAAAGGCTTCTTCATTGTAGTTTCTTTGTCCAGCCAGTGCCTGCTTTCACTCACTACACCAGCTGTTTTTCTGTCTTAGTGTTCTTCATAATTAACATTTAGTTCACTCCATTTCCTACTTCCCTGATCAGCTGTCAGCCCCAAAAGATGAAACAGACACTGTTAAAAACCATAAAAATATTAAAAAATTAAAGCATGCTCAGTGAGGAAACTTCAGAGACTTCAGCTATTAAGGTTTTAGCAAGTCTCCAAAAGTGGTGTAAAGCAGTTTTTTCTAAAGCATAAAAATGTCACCAAGTTTAAGCAGATTTTTACAGCGAAAAGACAGTCCATCGCTCTGCTACCAAAACAATTGCCTGCCAGATTTCAATTATCTGTTGCAAAATAAGGCATGCTGCTGCATTTCCAAGAAAAGATCACCAGAATGAGCAAAATATTGTCATATTGCACAAAATTTATCCTCAAAACCAGCTAAGACATCTCAGCTGACTTTTTAAAAGGACAAATGGGCATGCAACACAGAAATGTTAGATGAAGACAATGAAGTCTGGCAAAGCTGTGAGCAAAAACAGTGTTAAATGAAACTTCCTGTAAGCTCTTCAATGGAAAAAGAAATTTCTTTAATAAAGACTAAAAGTTTAAAAAAAGTTCTCCCACACTTTATTATCAAAGTTGTTTTCTGCTATTGTTTCCCTTTAAGTGTGAATTTCACCCAAATGCAACTAATATTTTCAGTCTGGTTTATCTATTCTCAGCATATTTTTATCACATATTGTCTTTGCTGTGATAAGTCACTGAGAAAGTCAAAATAAATTTTAGTTGCAAAACGAATAGATGATGAGCCTGATATGAAGAACTTATTTGAGAGCCAGTAATTACACAGTGCTTATTGTTCTAAAACACATATCTATGGCTATACCTGACTATAAAGAGAAAACCGGTCTAGAATATAGATGGGAGCAGCAAATGGTCTGCTGATCTTCTCCAGGGGGCGCAAGACAAAAGCTATGATGAAATAGCTGATAAGCAGCCAACAGTCACAAGAAATTTAGTCAATCTGAAGAAGAGCAAAAACAGAAAGTTAAAACACTTGTGTACTTCCTTATATAGGGAGACAGAGCAAAGTGAATTAGACACTTTGCAGCATAATTTGGTTGTTGGTTTCTTGGTACACAAAGCATTCTGCTGTACAGAAAAATACAGTCAGGAAAACAAATCAGAAAATGTGCCAGTAAAATACCTTGTTTCAATAGGATACTCGGAGGACACGTTCAAACTAGGCCTCCTGGTCTGGAAATAACTTGTGATTTAGATCTGCTAAAGACTGGCACTTTTATTTTTCTAGGAAAATTTCATTTTGAACCTTCGAGGTGCAGCGGATGGCATTGTCCCCCATTAGCCTAATCTTAACTATTCCTGCATCACCTACTTGTCTCCTCCCATTTCAAAAGAACTGGATCTGGTATTCTTACCTCCACTACTTTTTACCTTAAGGAATGAAGAACCCTATGACTCTACAAACAAAAGTGTACTTAGAATCCCAGATCTAGATAAACATAATAGTTCTTAGTAGGACACATGCTTAAAATAAGCAAAAGAAGATGCCTCTTTACACAGCAAGGAGCCACTCTGCAGAACCAACTGCCAAAGGACATTGTGGATATTGTGGAAAAGAGAAAGATCTGTCAAGGGTTACAGAGTAGGAAAACTGCGTCAGGCTCAGGCAGTTCCTGAGTGCACTCAGTGGCTGGAACAATCCCTGTGGGAATACGGCACATGCTGCTCCTACTTTCAGCGTTCTCCCAGCATTTACCTACAGCCAGTGGTAACAGAGAGAGGCTGGACTACAAGAGGGTTACTAAATGTGTAGAAGACCACAGGAAGGCCCCAAGCTGCATACACTGGTAGAATAATAGGAGCTCTACCATACGTGCTAGCCCTCTGCTGCTACTCTTAGGCCTGTGTTCATGGCTGCTCTTCCTACGTGATTTTCCATTTCAGAGACAGGTGTCAGCTCTTCCCTAAAAAAGCCAACCAACCAAACAAAAACACTAAGGTAAGGGAATATGTAAGAGGGAACAAGAAAGCAGGAGAGAGTCAAAGGGTTACAACTGCAGAAAATACAGATTTGCTAGAGGACATCAAGCTGAGCATCTCTAACAGCTTTTCTGTGACCACTCCGAACATATTAAGGATGTGGGGAGGCTGCCCAGTGGTGGTCTACCTGGACATGGATCAGGATGAGAAAACCAAAATGGGTCCACAGGTACTGGGATTCCCCTACAAGCTGCCTCCTCGAAGAGCTGCTGCCAACAGGTTCACCCAAGGCAAGAATGCCACTGACCAGAAAATCCTGTTATCTGCTGGGGCCTTGGAAGGGGAGAATATATAATTTACAAGCTACTGGATAGATGGCCCCTTGGTCTGATCCCACACAAAGGTTCTCATGGTCTCATGAACATGCTGTCCTCATTCAGAACGAATGACACAATTGGTTTCTGCTTCAATTTGCTCTATTTTCCCCCATAAGGCCTATGGTGGTTTCTGTATTTGCAGTACAGGACAGAGTCTAGACGCAACCAACCTGCTCTCATCACATGGCCTGGCACAGCTCACACCTCATGGACAAGGGTGTTGAGGGAGACCTCATTATGTACAATCCCTGTGTTAACACTAAGCCATCGCTTACACATTTCTAGGGAAAAAAAAATATCTGCAAGTAGTGTAATACCATTATTCAGCTTCACCACAGTGCTCCTGAAAGGAACACCATGTGCAGCCATGCACGTATAAAGCCTGCATGAAACCAGGCGAGTGCTAAAGCTGTGCTATTCTAACGTGTATGTGGAATGAGCAGCAACCAAAATCACTAATGGTGACACTGTTTGCAGCTGGCTTATGAAGTCACTACCAAGCTTTAACCAGATGATTTTTAGAGAGGCTATACCCAGCAAAAAAGCACAAAATTCAGGAGCAAGAGAAATGCTAACACAGCAGTAACGTGCTGCTATGTTTCTGTAACTTGAATGATACATAGGAAAATGAAAGGATAAGAAAAATATAATTCAAGAAGAAAATGATGCCGTGCTTCATATATAAGACACAGCTATGCATACGTAGCAGTACTCTTCATTCTCCCTATGCTTTCAGCACACAGCTGACCTTTACATCTGTTTAGCGTAGTGATAGCATTCTGCAGAAAATAGCAGGAAAAGTTACAGAAAAAGCCAAAACATTACAGAAATTACAAAATTTCACCTGCATATGTTTGTAGTCCTCTAAATTTCACATTAAAATAGACAGGGTTTAGTTGCTTACTGAAACACAAACTCTGCTAACATCTTCTAAACTAGCTTAACCTGCTGTGATGAATAAGGCTACACAAAAGATTTTTTCACCGATGCTAGAAAAAGATTCTGGCAAACATCCCTGCAAGAAAATCTTTATTGTACCCATGGTTCCAGAGCACAGAGGACTGTTTCAAGGTTCTGGTTTATGAGAACAAAATGAAAACAAAATCTCAAATAGTGCCCACCAGGGGATGACCATCCATCTTCTTATGTATGTAGGGAGAATCCAGTGGAAAAAGTACCACATGAGCATATAATTAAAAACTGTATCATGATATTTATGCATAGGAAGAGTAACTAAGGTTTCACAGGCACCATTCTTTTCCGAATTCCAAGGACTTCATCTTAGATTCTGAATAGTATCTCTTACCATAGGTTTTGGAAGGAATAGGGATGAAAACAAGCTAATCATGAACTAGTTAATTTTCTAAAATTGCATAGGCACAAAGAGAATTTGCTCCATGAGGTCTAAAGAACTAGGAGTAATCAAAGGAAAAAAAAATCAGCTGTTCTGAATAAGGTCTGTTACATTCCCTAATGATAAAGGCTAAGGGTAAAGAAGTCTTCCAAAAGTCAGTAAGAAAAAGCTGAATTTCTCAAGTTATTTAGGAAAGTGAAACAAGGCTGCAGAGTCTCCCAGCCAATGCAGCAGAGACACAAAGCCCAGGCAAACAAGAAGAGATTCATGACCTACTCCCATCTCTGCCATTTGTACTACTACAGTGCCAATGTAGCTCATTTACCTAGCAACAATAGTCTTCAAAGTGCTGCATAAACATTTTCCTTTCCAGTATCATCTCCCTTTTCCTCTTGGCTGCAAGGGAGTAAAAAGTAAGATCTTTTATAAGAAATGGAGAAAAGAACAAGAGTTTTTCACTGCTCTGTCCCAGGCCACAGAAGAAGCATCTGACAAAAGTGGGGTGAAAGCCCCAGTTATATCCCACTGCTATTTAGAAGCAGTTAAGGAGTGCTTTGCTCAGCAGCACATCCTTACAGCCTGGGCGTTCACGCATCTGGAGCTAGGCTAGGCAGCAAATGCATTTCAATGTCAATCAAGAGAAGGCCCACACTGTGAAGGAAAACAAGTCCTAGGCTTGCTAGGACATGCAGGAGCTTGATTCACACTCTCTCTAAAATTTATGTGAAACACAACATCAAAAGGTGGCAGTGGATCAGAGATGATATATGGAGTGTCTCATAACTGCTCCAGCATATGCCAAGAGCTTGACGTGACAGTTAATTGCCATGCAACTTCTTCCACCGCTTTCTCAGCAACTCCGAACCCTCTTCCTGAGGGAGAGCCAAGCCCCCATTCCCGGCCTGATAGTCTGCTGCAGCATCGCGCTGGCTCCCCTGTAAGGCGGGTGCGGAGTGTCCGGGCCCTGTCCCCGGCCTGGGGAACCGGAGGCCGGGCAGAGGAGCCGCTCCCGCACCACGGGGTGGCAGGTCCGGGAGCAAGAAGTTCTGCTGTTCCTGCGGCGGTGGCTGAGGTGAAGGCGGGAGCGATCGAGCTCTTGCAGGGGCTGTGGGAACCCACCGCCGACGGGAACCCTCCCGCTCTGCCTGCCGCCCTTCGCTGCCGGCTGAGCTCGGCGGAAAGGCAAACAGGATTAAACAAAAAGGACAGATGCCAGGGCGGGCTTGCTGCCTGCTGGGTGTGATGGGTGCCGCGACGGGGGAACGACACCGAGAATGGAACCGAGCGCAGTCCTGGCGCCCTCTCCTCCCCGGGCAGCCGAGCCTCACCGCTTCCCGGTGCCGCCCTGTGGCGGGAAGGAAGCAGTGGAACGGGGAGCGGCCGGGCGGAGCCTCACCGCGGCCCCTCACCCGCTCTGCGCTGCGGCTGCCGCGCTGGCGCAGGGCCCGCGGGGGAGCCAGTGGAAGTACAGCCGCGCCCAACGCTGCCTACCCCAGCCCAGCCTGCCCCTCCTCGGTGCGTGCCTACTTCCTCTACCTATCTCCCTACCCCTCCTTCCCTGCCTGTCTCCCCGTTTGCACCCTCCTTGCCTGTCCGCCCGCACCCCGGCCCGGGGAGCGCCGCCGCCTCCAGCACCACGGACAGCGCCCAGACACGCTCCGCCCGCGCTGCGCCGGGCTGATCTGTGCTCCCCGTCTGCTGCCCCGCCTGGCCCTGGGTAGGGCCACCCCTGCCGGGGTATCGTGGGCTGGGGGTCTCTCTCGGTTAGGGAGAGGTGTGCCCCTCCCTCCGCCCTTCCATACGCTGCACTCAGTCTTTTCTCACCATTTCCTTTCAGGAGCAAGCTCCTCTCACTACAGACACCCCGACACTACCAGACATCTGTCTCCTGCTCACCCTACCCCATATGCAGCCACAGCTCAAGGCCCAGAAGTGTTTTCCCTCAAAAGGCTGCAGGGCCCTTCGGCCGCCTTCCTTCTCTCTCTGCCTTGCAGGCAGGGGATTGCCCAGCCCCTGCATCCCAGCACCTCACCCCCTCCGCCGAGCTGCGCTGCCTCTCCAGGCAGCCACCGCAGCATCTGCCCCACCACAGCTCACACCCTGGTGAATCACACACATCTACTTGGGCACATTGTGCAGTCTGAGGATGCTCTTCTCCCCAGAATCACTTCCAGACTTTACTATTCTCATTTAAAGAAAAAGAAAACAAAACCCTAGTTCCTGCAATTCAGAAATCACCAGTAGTGACTCCAAAAGAGATAGCTGGCCCTCACTCATGCTCAGGGCCCTGGTTTACTCAAAGATGCTGTTCACTGACATCAAGGAAGCCTGAAAAGTGTAATCCTATGATACTGTCCTAAGGAAGAACACATGGAGGAAGAACACCCCAGCCAGTGCTGGCACACCGCGGGGACTGTGCAGCTGCAATAACACCACTGAAGGAAGAAGAATGGTGCCAGTGCCCTGCCTGCGCTCTGGCTGCTCCAGGAGAGCACAGCTCCACCCAGGAGACCTCTGCCTCTCTCCTACTTTCCTCACCCACCCATACACACTGTGAAACAACTCCACAAGTAGCATCCTCCAAATTCCAAGCTGAAAATTTGCCATGTCTGTCTACACGCAGTGTGGGAGTCTGTTATCACTGATACCTTCTAACAATAGGGCTGGCTTCCCTCAGGAGATGCAAATGAGCTCCAGCTGGACAGCACATGGATGAGACAGTAAAGATGGAGTGTCCTCCTCTTTGTACCACCCTCTTGGATACTGTCTTCTCCAGGCAAGCAACTGCTTCCAGCCCTAGGAGGTGTACAAATAGGCCCCATCACTGCCATGTTTCTAGCAAGAATTTGAATTAAACACCCACATTTGTGTAGTGTCTATCAGTCATGTCACTGGTGTTCCTCTTGCTGGGCAGAGAGAATCCTTGCAGTGAATGTAGAGAATCCTTACAATGTGTCCATCCCCTTTCATATGATACTGACATCAGGTCCCATCCTGCACACTTTATCAGGTGAATCAAGCTCACAGCTTCCCAGTGGCTTGTATTATAGCACAGCAGGGGAGTGGCTATTGATTTCCCAATTATCCTGAGTTCGGCTTTCCAGAGCCCTTCAAGAGTGTAAGCAGGTCCAGCTGCCATTCCCCATGTTTTAGCAGAGTTCCAGTTGTCCATGGTGAGGTCTGGGGATACTAAAACAAACACCAACATGGAGAAACATTCAATAGAAAACCATTGTTTGTGGTATCTGTACACCTTTGTAAGAAATGGGATGCAGAGGTAAAAATAATCTGAGCAGCAGTTTACTGAAATGGTTTAGAAAATCCCTTGTGTTGGTCCCTTCTTTTTTTGGTTGTACCTTTGGAAAAAAATGTGTTAAAATGAATTTGTACATGTTTTACAGGTAGCAACAGCAGAGCCTTCAACACCAATAGGCTTCTCTCGTGTAAGACATAAAACATTTGACATGGAATGTACTATTGAAGCCAGGCCGAGGGGGGAACGGCATTCAAGGGCTGATTTTCATTTCAAACTGCATTCTGGCACTTTGTACTCCAGCACCATTGGTGGATCAATATTTAATGCCCGGAGATTCTGGCTCTGCAGGAGTCATGTCAGGGGACCTCTAGAGCCAATCTGCTTGGGTAGAGGAGTGATAATTATTCATGGGCTCCTGCCTCTCACTCCTTCTCTTGCACAGCCCCACTCTGCTGACTCAGTGCCTTACTCAGTCTCCTCTCCCTCTCTCCGCCGCTGTAGCTGGACCCCTTTGCCTTCACAGCCTCTGAGAGCCTGCACGTCCCACCATGGCCAAAACAGCGATGGGTAAGAAAACGCCTCTCTTTCCTCCAGCCACTACACCGGCCACTATTCCCTGGGAATGCTGCTGGCACTGGCCGCTCCTCTCAGCATCCCTGGAATTTAGGAGGAAATCAAGACAACGCTAAGCAGATTTTTGATTTCTTTGCTCAGAAAAAAAAAAAGGGAGAAGGTGGGGGACCCCGGGGCTCTTTTAACATCCTGAGATCGGATTAATTATTTACTGATGGGTGAGGTCGGCACATGAGCACAGCCTGATTTTGAAATGGCTTTCGTTATTTTGAAAATTTTTATATATATATATATATATATTATCGTGTTAGTATATATATATA
>JANHGB010035774.1:0-49939 GCA_026283785.1 Coracopsis vasa
GTAATGATAGGAGCCATGGTCAAGCCAAGAAAAGGCAGAAGGCACCTTGCCATGCTAACATGATTCAGGTCTCAAGTGTCTGCAGAGCATGGGGTGCCCAAGAAGGGGCATGTGAGAAGGGATCCGCCTGTGCTCTGGGGATGGTGCCACCCAGCCTGTCCCTGGGCTGGGTACCCTCCCCTGGGGCTGCAGTGAGGGGTTTTCAGGACTGACAGCCCTGCCCTGTCCCCTGGAGTTACCTGTGTCACTGCTTCCTTTTAAAGATGAAGCAATGAATAGAGTTTCCTTCAAAGCTCTGAATAGAACTTGGGCACTTTTTTTCCTGCTTGGGGTGCCAGTTCCTGCTTTCAGCATCACTCACTCCTCTGGCTCAACTACCGCTGCTTCTTGGGGGACTCAAACCTATATTCCAGAAACCTTTCTTAGCTGACAAATTATAAGCTGTTTCAGGGACTCTCATTCTCTCCTGATAAAGTTGCTACATTTTAATCATCAATGATTAAAAAGTAAGAGGCTGGAAATACGCATGGCAGTGCACAACTGAACAGGAGTTGGAGCGCTCACTGGGAAGCGATGCATTTGGTTCCTCTGTCAGCTATTACTGTATTAAATAACCATTGCAGGGATGAGAGTCCAGATCTTTTACTCTCTCGAGCCATAGTGTTAAATCACCCAGCCCGAGCTGTCCCTGCTGTCTCTGCCTGGCACTGTCAATGTTTAATTATGCCATCTGCGGCCTGACAGGCCCAGCTTTGACAGGAAAGACTGAACTCATCCTCCCCTCTCAGATAGCCTAGGGTCCAAGGCGTACCTGTCCCTGAAGGAAAGTGGTATGTGGGGCCAGGAGCTTTCTGTGCTAAGGACCAAAATGAATCAAGGTTTCAGAAGGCTTGGTTGTGGCCCTTGGTGCAGAGGGTAGAAGGGGGCTGCCCCCTCATCCTACTGTTTTTCGGTGCTCCTTTGCACATGGTGCTCCTTTGTGTACTCCTTTGAGGTACACAGTGGGACACCAAATTCATTCATTGGGGTAGGATGCAAATATGGCCCCAAAACTGTCTGTTCCTAAAAGGACCTAAGACAATGTGTCATAAAATCTAGGTATTTATAAATTCCCCCCAAACTCCCATACTATCCTGTTAGGCTTTTTAAGGGCTTTTTCTTCAATATAGAAGCATTAGCCTCATAGTAACAAAGACACTATATTAACTGTTATTTTTACAGGGATGTAAAAAATTATATATTCCTGAACCTCTCTAAAACTTTCATAAAATAACACTATTTCTGTGCTGAGAGTGGCGTATTCCCAGGACATGATGCAGTGAGGTGTACATGCTCCTTTGGCACTCTTTGGGACTATCCCACATAATTCACTTGTAGTTTTGACATGCATGAGTGATGTACCTTTCCCATGCTCATGTTGAAACAACATTAATATCATTCCAGCATGTATTTTGCATCTTGCACGCATGCGCAAAGCTTTTATTTAAGGCTGCAAAATGTTGTACAGATTAAGCCCCTGCAGCTAGCTTTTTATAATAGGGCTAGTTCTCAATTGTACTGCATGGTCTTTGTCTCAAGTTCAGATTTTTTATTTGCATGTTGCTTTATTTTATTAAAATATATATATATATTGCTATTTGCTGAAATTATTTACTTGCTCATTTTAAAAGCAGATGATTTTGTAGAGCTGCAATGCCTCTGTGGTACTGGGCAAAGATTTAAGATTTACTACATGGATAATACAGAGTGCCATTATGAACGTTATGGGAGCATATGAAGCATTGGTCAGTTCATAAATCCTAAACAGTTATTGTTTACATAGGGGTACTGTATGTAAGGGATTTTTGCTAAAATATTCATAAAACCTTCCTTAGATCTTAATTTGCTTCCCAAGCTCACATGGGTTGAGTGTCAAAAGGGCAGGCGAGAGAAAAATTGTTGTCTGTACTTCTCTGCCCGAGATCCCTTTGGGCTTGTAAGAGAGATGCTTTCCAGGGAAACCTGGGAGCAACTCTGTGCCCACTGAAAACTTGTACCTTTTACAGCCCCTCCCTGAATCCCGGCCTTGTAAACCTGCCTTGAAGGACAAGCAAGTGCCCTGCCCCCATTTTATGGATGTCTTAACAGACGTTGGCAAGTGTCATCAGAAACAGAGCTCAGGATTAAATGTTTGTCTGCAGCATAGCCCTAAAATGCCCCTTATTCATAGCCAGGTGGCCTTGCAGAGCAGTCTCATCATGCTTGGATGCCTGACCATGCTGCCTGAAACTGAGGGCTCTCACCCAGAAGCTGGGAGCTGCACTCTGCTCAGTCACAGGAGCACCACTGCTCCCAGGTATGCTCCCTGCTCCATTGTCAGCAGCCCTCCTATGCTTCTGCGAAGGTTTGCTCAGCCTATTTGGGTTTGCTGCCAGTTATCCTGGTTAGCTGGGATCTGCAACCTTTCTAGGGTTTTCTTTAAACAAACAAGTTAGCAAACCTCATTTTAAAAGTTACTTGAAGAGACTTTAGTCACAAAGTCAGGTAGGAAATTGCTAGGAAATACTTGATTAGATGCTGTCTGAGAAATATTAATTCAGCTCACTTGTGCTGCTTGTTCTACTCATCTCCTTACTCCAGTCAGGGGACAGCATGGGAGGTGAATAAGATGAAGTATATGAAGAGTAAGGATGTTCCCTGGATATAGTTGCAATCCACATAAAAATTTATAGCATTCAAATGTAACAGCAGGCAGGAATAGAATAATTTATGCCTACAAGGATGACACTGGGATTGCACACGACATGTTTACTGTGATGTCCCCCAAAGTTTTCATATCGGCATCGGCAGCCTTGCATTTTTCTAATTTATTTTATTATTGTGCGTGCAGTCTGTACATATGAAATGCCTCTGTTTTCACTGTTGGTTAATAGGTTGGCTTATGGTAGTGATTTGCAATGTTACAGGCAAGGGAGGATGTGATCCACATGCTGAAGACAGAGAAAACCAAACCTGAAGTTTTAGAAGCTCATTATGGATCTGCAGCTCCAGAGAATGTGCTCCGAGTGTTACACAGGGACGCCATCCTTGCCCAGGAAAAGTCCATAGGGGAAGATGTCTATGAGAAACCAATTTCAGAGGTAATAACTTCTTGATTTTTGTCATTATGCCTGTGCAGAAGGAATCCTAACTGCAAGTGAGACTTCACATCTTTTGGATTTGTGCAAAGCATGCAAGAGGATAAGACAGCATTTGTACAAATGACGAGAAATCAGAGAAAAATTGAATATTCTTGTTCACTCAACTGCAGCATAAATTGGAAGCCAAGTTACTGGGTTTGATGACAGAAAATAAAGAGCTTGTATGCTTCTTAGGGCTGGTGCTGTTAAGCAAGAACAAAATCTGCAGGTATTACATTTCTGGTTTTTAAATTCCTTCAATTATAGGCTCTAACCTCTACTGCTCACAGCACTGGTAAGCACTCATTGATTCTCTTGGCATACTAGATCACTATCATGTGGGTAGCTAGCAGAGATTTACCATATTTATGGGATCGTAAATCTGTGATCCTTTTACATCACTTACTTAAGCTCTAGTACTGCAAAATCAGTTCAGCCCCTAAAGGAGAACTCTAGGACTTGATCCCTTGCTTTAAAATCTAAGTAGTAAATGAACATAGGATAGACCTGGGAATGTCTGAGGCCAGCATGAGTGCCAAAATAAGCAGCCACTGCTCATGTTTATAGATTAATAACAGTCCAGGGCATGGAGAAAGAGCATGCAATAACATACAGTATAATATACTGTAGTGTCTACCTAAATCTTCATAGTTCCTCCTATTAGAACATTCAATTTTTTCACCACGAATTGCATCTACCATGGGATATCTTTATACTGTGTATTCTCATTGAAGCGTCTTCTGCAATTTTGGGGATGGTAGTAAATAAGTAAAGCAAACATTACCATTTTGGAGCATGCATGAAATACTGTTGAACAAGATTAAAAGAGCTTAGCAGTGTTCTGTCTAAAGAAGCTGATAATTTGACAGGAACCTCAGTGGAAAACTTTTGTTATGTGTAGGTCCACCGGGGTTGTTTGAGCTAAAATAGGACGATGATAAAATTTCATAAGTGCAAAAGATCTGTTCTCAGAGTAGTTCAAGGCTGAACCCAGCCTGGCTCCTTTATAAAATGCAATGATTGACTTTGCCATAGTCAGCTTCTGGAGGGCAAGTCACCATGGCCCTCCAGTTCTTATCTCACTCAGTTTGCAGAGACACCCTGTGAAACAGCAACTGCACAGTGCAACTGGGGCTAAGGAAGATGCCAGTTCTCGCAGAGTAAGGACTGGGCGTGGCAGGGCAGAGGGCCTGCAAGCAGAGAAGTGCCAGGGCTGAAGGCTGCTTCGGCAGGGAGGAGCATGGAGTTTGTCATCTGCTCCCAATAAATAGTGACAGAAGCAACATGAATAGCCATAGTGGCTTTGCAGTGCCCTGGCAACTTCTTAGACACACCTCCCTGGAGAAATTTCTGTCAAAAACAGGCTCTGGGGAAAACTCTAAGGCTTTCCATGAATTGTATTTGGTAATATAAAACTGAATCTATACTGAATCTAAATAGTTTAAGACTTTGTATCTCAGCAGTCCTACAGGTACATTGAAGCTGCATAACTCAAATTTCAGTCTCGAGCTTATACCTTACGCTCCACATGTAGGTGTCTAGTCCTCATCTAGGTACATGAACTCAGGCTCTGCCCTGGCATTTGCGACAGCTTTTCCTGTGTGAAATGAGGAAAGTGTGCACAGCACTTTGCCAGAGAGGAAATCCTGCACTGGAACAATATTATTTGTTTACCGTAAAACTAGGTGAAGTTCTATCCTTTGTGTATCTGAGAACTGTGCAAATGTTCATTGCACACATGCTGTCCAAAGAAATCACTACTTTTACAGAACAGTTACTCTTATTTCTAGTCACTGCTTTATGTAAAGCCCAAGACATAAAATTATGGGACTTGCATTTACCAAACACAACATTGTTGGTTAATAAATCAGATGAAGTAAGCAAGGAGACCTTTTAAACAGTATATTCTCCTTTCCTACATCCAGCTGGACAGACTTGAAGAAAAGCAGAGAGAGACATATCGGCGCATGCTGGAACAGCTCCTTTTGGCAGAAAAGTGCCATCGCCGCACAGTTTATGAGCTAGAAAATGAGAAACATAAACATACCGATTACATGAACAAGAGCGATGACTTTACCAACCTCTTGGAACAAGAGCGGGAGAGGTGAGTATCCAAGACAGTGCAAAGAGTATTCCCAGTATTACAGAGCTTGTTGGTTCAGCAGTGACATGGTCTGATATTTTCTGTGTTTAAATGACATTAAACTCATGTGTAAACTATTTGTAAATGTTGGTCCACTCATGTTACTGGTAAGTAAATTACTGTGCAAATCTAGAGCTGGAGGAATGCCATCAAGTGTTCGTATAGTGTGCACTTGAATTAGGAAACAAATTGTTTTGAATTACTCATGCCCGTTTTGGGTTCACCTTCGGATAGCTTTTGATCAGATGTTATTTATGTTGGCTATGTTTGAGGCTGGCATGCTTAGCTAAGTGCTGCATTTCATGAAGGACAGGGCACTGTTTGTCACAGCAGGAGGACAGAGTAAGGAAAACCACAAGACACATTAGGATACTGGCACACAAGTGGTAGGGATTTTGCCATGCCCTTCACATTTAGGCTTGCAAAGTCACAAGCCATTTGCCTTATTTTTCATATTTTTGGAGTCACATGCCTCAGGCAAGTTCTGTGTTCCCCTGGAAGAAATTATTTTTATGTTTTATAAAGCATGCCCGGCCTGCAATGGACTATCTGCAGTGTTTATCTCACAGGCTTATATGCTTCAGTTTTTTTTCTGCCAGTGTTTGTCCTCCTTGTGGGAGTAACTTGTTCTCTGAGGCTCAAAGAAAACAAAAAGCACCTACCGTAGGTGAAGAATGAGCACTTGCTAACAGCCTCAGTTTTTCAATGTGGAATTTTCATGTTCATACCAAACTGCTTGAAATCAATCCACAACTTTTTTAAAAAAGCTCTGAGAAAAATACATAAGGCAAGTTCAAAGAAGAAATGCTTTTGAGGAAACCACAGTCTGGTGGTGGCAGGCATTTGCAAAAAGCCAGGAGCTAAATTGTTTAGTGTATTTCCTGAGCGCAGTTCAGTGCCAGCTTTGAGTAGGTGGCACATGAGCTACAGTGACCATATTTCCTGGTTTAATAGCTGCTGGTTTTCTGTCTCTCTATTTTCCTGGGTTGATTGGAAAACTTTAAAGGACAAAATTATTTCTGGATCTTAGCAATTTGAATCTTTTAACAGAAAAAAAAAAAGAATTGTTCTATTTCCAAGGAGCAATTTCACATCTGATTCTCATAGATGTCATTTTTTCTCTATGGAGAATATCCGTGTATGTGTGGACATTCAGGCAACTAAAATGCTACAAAAGTAAAAGTGGTATTAAAATACCATTTACATTTGTCTTTATATTTTATATTCATTTAATTTGACAATTATTGCCGCCTTATTATTCCAGCTCAATTCATGAAGGCTGCTATGTAGCCTCAGATTATGACCTGTTTTGAACAGACTTCCTTCAATGAATTGGTTGAAAAGCTTTTTGTCTCACATTACCTACCACTGAAATATCAAGTCCCATCTTTGTGGGCATTTTCCGATATTCTTCCTGCTCTTTTGTTTCTTTTAAACTTCAGGTTTTCTTCATTCTATAAGTTTTGGAAAAACAGCAATAAAAAAAGAAGTATTTGAATTTGAACTTCTATTGAAAGCAGATCTTTCAGAGCAACTGAATCCCCTGGCTTTAGTTGCCAGTGCCTCTGTACTGGTGGCTGCAGGGGAAGAATTGCAGTGCTGAAGCCCTTTGAATTTATGTTGAATGACACGAGAAACCTGATGTTTGCTATTTAATCCACTCTGTTTGTCTAAGGCACTAATAAGAAAATTCATTTCAAGTTTAGTAGTGACCAAGCAGCGAGAACATGGCATGTAGGCAAACATAGAAAACCACTCATGCATGTCTGTCCCTCTTCAAGGTCCTCCTCCCAGATCACTGGCAAAACAGATCAGCAAAATCAGGATGGTCTGGAAACCACACATTAGTGCATAGTCTTAAATGATCTCAAAGCCTCATCTTTGTTTGCTAAGTGTACATGAAACAGAGGCTGCACCCACATCTTTGGAGGTGTTAAAAAGCGGAAGTAGTATCGCTTGAGAGCTATATTCACGGCAAAAGAGGAGGTGATGGGATGACTTCTCAGGAAAGCCCCGCAGTGGTAATCAGCAATAGATTTTTGTCAAAAAGAAGGAGTTTGTACTGGAAAGATTAAATTACAGTAGATTAAAACATACAAAAAACCCCTCCAATATTCACTTAATCTGCGTATTGGGACAGAGAAGTGACCTGCCCAAAGGCATTTCTCAAGGATCCTGCATAAGCATTCTTGTTTTATAAGTACCACTATATACAATCTATTTTACTGTGGTGCTTTGAGGCTTGGGGCTTATTTTGTTAAGAGCTGAACAGACATGTAGTCTCAATGAAAAAAAAAAGGGACACCAAGGTGAACTTTGCCCGTCAGCCCCTCTGCTGCACTCGCAAATATAATGTTAATGAGACAGGGTGAGCCAGAGGAAGAACAGTCCTATGGGACAGCCATCTCATAGCAGTCTGGTATAAGGAGAGCAGGAATAATTTTTATCCTGGACTTAAGTAATTAATGTAATTTCTTTCCTCACAGTATTTTACCAGTCTTTCCTGATCACTGTTGTCCACACCAACTTTTAGAGGCCACATTTGCTTTTGCTGCTCTGTGAAAGTCTCAACAAGATAAAAAAAGAAATTCTTTAAGAGCGGAAATATATGTCAGTTCTAATGTATTTCTAGCACTCTCTTAATGTATTTACTTTGGAATATTGGTTTTTTACATACACTTTCATACATTATCTCTAATCCATCCACAACAACATGATATGAAAGCAAACAGTCCTTGTGAAGGAGCAATTATTAAGTCAGCCTTGCACAGGAAGGAATTAACAGAAAAACATGATTTGTCAAGAATAATTATGCATGAAAAAAAGATAAAATTGTACACAGGATGTTCAAAATTTAGGCACCTAGGAGAGGTAAATGGAGAAAACTGGCTGTTGGTGTTGGCTCTGCAACACCAGGTGCAACTAAGCTGCAGAAAGATTGTGGAAGAGGTTGTTATGTTACAGGAAAAGAGTAGTGACAACTGTTTGCCAGACGGAGATGAAAGAAATCTGGTACTTTTAGTGGAAGGTGCTTCTACAGACATGGTGGCTGTGCAAAATTCCATATGGTATGTTGTAATAATATCTAAAAATGGGAATGTTTTGAAAGTTAGGGACATTTTCTATTTTTATCTTTTAACCAACATTCCCATATTCCACACTTGCCCATCTCAGCTGCTGTTCCTGTAACATTAAGTTTTCCTTGGGCATCTCCTACCCTGGAAATGCAAAAGCAGCCATCTTTCTGGAGCCTCCTGATGAGGCTGAGGACCAAGGACAAGAGCTGGAGGCCCCTGGGGCCCTTCAGAGACTGTTGGTGGCAGATGGTGGGGTAAGGAGTCTCTAGTTCAGCAGATGGAGAATGAGGGTCTGACTGGAGTTGCACTGGAAACTGATCTTTAGAGTCTAACATAAACTTTTTTATTTGATTAGCTGGACTTTTTCTTCTGGTGGCAAAGGGGAGAGCTCTGTGTAATCTCTGCACTGCTTCAATCTCTTAATTGACCTAGGAGATGAGGCTTAAAATCCTGACATTTTTAGAGGTGTTAATCTCTGAAAAAATTGTCTTGTACTCTTCTTTTAATCCTGTTTGTTGACAGCACATTTTGCTGCTGTTAAAAGCACTGGAAAGCTCCCATTGATTTTAATGGTTCAGAAACAGCCTTGTGGTGAGAACCACTGAGCCAGTGCTGCAGGACAGGGGGCAGAAATAGCCTGAAACCCTTCAAAAATGAGGGGAGGAGGGAGTTTCTTTCATATGCATGGGATGTGGTTTGCCGAACACAGGGTGCGATGTGGCAGAAAGGCTTTGATGGAGCTCGCTAAGGGAGATTTGTGCAACTGCTTAGTGAGTAATTTGATCATTTCCAGCACAACCCCTGGGACTGCTGAGACTTGTTTACCCCACCACAAAACGTGTCAGTAAATATACACCTAGTATCTAATGTAAGTATTCTCTGAAAGCATTGACATTATGTTTAGTAGCATCTTATTCTAAGACTTTATTCAATGAAGTGATGAGGATTTAAAACTGGCTCTTTCCTTGCTTCAAATTATTCTTTACAATCACAGTGACAGCATTCCCAGTGCACTGAAGCATTTTGCATTTTCCTCAAAGGCAAGGCTGGGGATTCAGTCTGTACTTCCTAAGCAGTGCCCTGCTAAATCTGGTTTTAGTTAAACCCTCTTTTTGAAGTACATGGCCATAATTAGATCTGCTTAGAGGAGACAGCAGGACTGTGACCCCAGATCTTTCCTCCACAAAGTTTCCTTTCAGTCTTTGAGTAAAATTGTCTCCTCTCTGCCTCCCCCATCGCAGCACCCCCAGCAAGGAATGCACTGGCAAGTCCCTCAGAAGTCTGTGATAATACATTCCTCTTGGCTTTGGTCATCCTGGCACCAAGATGCTCTTGGCTGCTCTGCTGGTGATGTAATTCTGGGCCCGCATCACCTGCAAAGGAAACTGATCTGCGAGCAATAAAGCACACAGCCGTCTTGAAACAAAAATGGGAGTGTTGATGTTAGCAAGTTTTTAAAATCTTTTTTCCCCCCTTTTTGCATTTCTGCTTTTATTACCAAAGCTCCTTTTCTCCCTTTTCCCACGAAATGGCAGTACCAAGCCTTTCACTGAGAACTGCTTGCTTTGTTTCCCTTTATTTCATGGACCCAAGCAAGTGCGAAGGCTGGAGTAAGACATAGCTTGGAGATTTTGTGTATGTTACCTTTCCAGTTTGCATTCTCTCTTGATTTTTATGGAGACTGTAAAATAAAGAAGCTGGCAGGAAGACAGCAGGGCAGAGTATCTATCAATTACTTCTTTAGAGAACAATCAAGCCAAAAGTATTAAGTGTTCAGGGCTAATAAATCTCTGTGATTTACCAGTTTAAGGCAAATTCTGTGGTAAGAATAGCCCCATACAGAGATCTTGGGGTGAGGTGTATGATGCAAACATATAGCACAGATTTTAGCCTGTAACTGTGTAATCTGTTGGTGATTCCTTTAAAGTCTGGAAATTAAGTTACTTTACAGACAGTTTTTTGCTATTTTTTTTTCTTTAAGAGTTCTTAGCCATATTTGTACTCTGGCTTTTTTCTCATATGGTGACTGTTTCTGTGTCCTGGTTTCCAAACTGTGACCCAAAAAAAGGAAAATCCAGCCCAATGGGACTGTGGGAATTCACTATTGCCTACAGTAGTTACTCATCTTACTGCACATTACTGGCCAAAGTAGAGCACTGAGTCACTCTCTGTCTACTTTTCAGTAAGTGCATCTCTAAACTTTTAATCTTATAATGTAGAAGACAAGGACAACAGTACAGTTTTTACTCTTTTCTTTTAGGCTGACATGCTATCTGTAGGGTTTGGAAACACTAGCTATTTTCTGTCAACGTAATACATTCACAGGATCACAGATCAGAAACTCTGTGGTAGTCTATTAAAAGAAATAAATGAAAAAACCTGGAAATGACAAATACAAGTTCTGCACAGTTAAGTAAATCTGAAGGTCATCCATTTTGCAGGTGCTGTTTAACAGCTTTAGCTGACTGGAAGGCAGTGGCTGCTCAGAGTTTATGTTTTAACTAATGAATCTGGTCCCTAGATGCAACAAAAAGGCTCCAAAGGTAATTTAAAAATGAGAGAACAAACAGCCACATCTGACTGTGGAGAAGCAATATGGAAAGTACTGCAAGTTTTACAGAATGTGAGGCTTGCCACGAGCTGGGACTAATCCAAATCCATCTCTTCACACTTGGATAGTCCTCAAAACTGTCCAGTCTTTCAGTCATTTCTGGGATTATATAAAATGGCATCATGTGTTGTTTCAGCTATTCTTCCAAAACTATTTCTAAGTAGGCATCAGCTTCACAGCCCTTGAGAGAGAATTATTATACAAAACTATATGTAATTCATTATTCCTAGCAAGTCTGCTTGCTGAAATCATCAATTCAAATGCTTCCAGGGTCAGGCAGGGGGAAAAAATGACTTCATTCAAAATCTACTCATGAACCCAAACTCTGTCCAGGGTGCAATAGGTAACAATTTTAACGTTTAAGAGACCTTTGGCATGTTTCAGAGTTATTATACTACTGAAATAAATAACAGTTCACAGCTCTACTGAGGCCATCTTTTTAAGTTATCATTGTTTAGGCAAAGAAAACAAGAACTGAATCAGGGTCATGTAGGGAAAATTGCTTCCTCATTCAGAAAGATTAGAAACAGGTTTCAGTTGAAGTGCCAGGTTTCAGTAAATTTCTTAAAAATGTAGAGAGATGCCACTTATTTATATGTATAAATCTGTGCTAATAAGCACTCAAGCTTGAATATCTTGGATATTTGCTTTATGTTTACATGGAAGTTTACGTGTATGGAGATGAAAAGACTGATTAGCAAAGAATATAATTTACTATTTTGATTAATGCCTACAAGTATTCAAGACGTGTTCTATATGGTCAGGTAACTTCCATTAAATTGTGTGAAGAACCTCAAGATTTCATCCATCTAGGGAGGTTATTCTGACTCATTGAGCCTACACAGAAGCTTTTCTAACCCTAAACAGATGTAACACTTTTGCATCTTCTTTTCCAGAAAGTGTGCTAAGTTGTGCATCTCTTCTCATTCCTGCAGTATCTCTACCGGCAGAGTTTTATATTTGCGTTGTTTGAGTTTCCATTTCTTTTTAAGGGTTATATGTGGAAAAATCTTAAGGCAGAAGAAAAAACCTAGGGGGCACAGAAATCCAAACTAAATGTTCTTGTGAAATTTGCCAAAGCTTGTGCAAATGTGAGGGGGAAGAAATGCAGAACACAAAACATGTAATTCAGCACATATTTGTATACGCCTGTGATTATAATATTGTGTTGCCATAGTTAGTGTTTTGACTAATTATTACAAATGTCCTCAAAGAAAATCTGATGACTAAATTCATAAGACCAGCTAGTCAAAAAACCTTATCAAATAACCCTGTGATTGTGCTGTTCATGTGGTCCATGGGAGACTTTCAATTTTCCCATCAATCTGTTGGGATCCAAACCCACCTTTCTGAAGAGGCTTTCTTGGTCATGTCATTGGATCTCTTAGGGTCTCTGTTCCCACTCATCTCAGGTAAAATTGTTCCACTTTTGCATGCCACTTACATACTTTTTGAGTTATTTTCACCAAAGGGGTGAAAATATTCTTGTAGGTCAGTGCCTGGGTATTCAGATTCCCCCAGACACAGGAATTACTGGTCCAGGTCTCTCCATCTTCCAAAATGCAAGAATTTTTTACCTGTTGTTTGGTGAATGGTCCCAAGATATGGTCCTCTCTATTTGTTGCTTTTCTAAAAATGACGAAGATGGAAATTAAATTACTTATTCAAATCAACAAATGTTTCACTGAAATTCACATGAAACTTTTTTATTTTTTACTCAAATGGGAAAGAAAAATAAAGCTGCTTTTTCTTTCTTTTTCTTTGATAATTACTTATTGAATTTTTGGTTCAGCTCTGAACCTGAAAAATCAGTTACTCACACAGCTCTGATATCCAGCTGCTTATGTTAGGGAATGATTAATAGTAACATAGCTGAATATGTAATGCCCTAATGAGAAAAGATAAAGAAATGAGCAGAAAATGAGGCTAAATTATAGTAGAGCGACAGCAATGCTTTTCTGATGATAGCAATTATGTTATAGGTGAAAAAGTATCTCTTGGTGACAAGTGTATATATTACAGGATGAAAGTTCCTGTACAATTCCATGTAAAATGTTTATTTTCAGAGGAACTGAAAAGGGGTAGATGTATTATCTTTTATCATTTAAATATCAGGCTGTTCCTAGATGACTTGTTTTAAAATGAAGCATAGCTTTCAACATTTTTTCATTCTGCAAGTTACTGGCTGGGATACAAACCTGGTTTCCAAAAACAGCAGGGGCAAAACAGTGTCCATACTGGTGAAAGGCAGGTGGGTGGTGTGGAAGATAGGGCACTGCTGCCTGCAGTTGTTGCACAACTCACACTGTGGGCCCTGCTAATCCTACAACAGAGAGGAGTGTATCCTAGTCTGACTGGGTCTTGTCCTTATCTGACAGACCAAGTGCTGCTGTTGGTCCAACTTGCTTTTGGTGGCAAGGTCTTAAGAAATAATTGATCTGTAAAAATGCCAACCTGATGCTGGATTTTATAAGCACAAAGCTGGCATTGTTGCAGTTCCTTTGAAGTCAGTATAGCTCTTCTTGATTAATGGGATTAATGAGAATCAGGGATAGAACTCTGAAAATGTTAAAACAGTGTGTGCATTGTACCTGTAGAAGTATATCTAGGCATATATAAATGTATTGCATACAGCAATTTCTTAAATGGAGTTTCTCCGGCATAAGAGTTTGGTCTCCAGAAAAATAATTTATCAACAATATTTATTTCCCATTTGATTCTATTTTCATATAACTTCTATATGCCAGGATGCATAAGCCCTGCAGTTATTCAGAGGGCAACACAGACAGGGCAGAAAGAAATTTTAAGGCAAGCAGAGACAAGAAGAGCACATTCTAATTCACAGTGTATGAAACTGGCCTAGTTTCTCCTCACTTGCTCTCCATCTGGGTACATGTATTTTCCCTGTCCTTTCCTTCAGCTGTTCAAATATGCAACAGGCTGGTGGTTATGATATTACCTTGGAAAAGGGTAGTACAAGCTGGAATGGCTTCAGGTTGAGGAGAGAAAAACCAGGTATGCGACTTCCTGGGCAAGTAATGCAGCTTGCAGGCACTGGTGAAAGATGCAGCCCCCTTGCAAGTCTTCCTTTGGATGGAAGCACCTATGGCTCCCATTCTTGCGTGATGGCTGTGGTCAGCCCATGTCTCCATGGTCCTCAGATGAAGCCCCTCACCATTACGTGTGTAAAGACATGTCTTTCATGAGGCCCAAATAACCTCAGGTGGAGAGTGATATTCGTCTCAGGCAAGATGATGGAACTTCCAAGGATGTGCAACATCCAAAATACAAGATCTGCAAGATACAGGTCTTCCCAAAAATCAGATTTATATGTATGTTGGTTTTTCTATCTTTCCCTTTTAAAATTCTTCATTAATTGCATTCCACAAATCTATGTGAGTCTTTCTTTTTTGTATCCTGTTATAAGCAACAACTAGGAGGTTAAAACACCAGGTTCAAATCCTGGGAGAGTCTATCTCCTGGGTGAGTGCTATGGGATGTACAGTGGGGACAGTCTCTTCTATAACTGCCTCTCAATAGACACAAATCTTCTAATGCAAGCAGCAAAGCTAAGAATTCACAGTTGGGGTGGGTTTTGTTGTTTGTTTGTTAGGGGGGAAGAGGTGTCCATTTATGCTGCGTCTCTGGAAAACTAAAGAACTAGCAACGGTGAGGTTGTGATATGGCTATGGTGGGTAGGTGTGTGTTTCTTTGTGTTCAGGGCAAAAGCTGAGGCTTCTGGCATGAAAATTAACAGAAATACCTTCATAGACTTTCAGACTGACAGCTGGGACATAGTATATTAGAATGTGGTGGGACTGCCAGGATTACTCAGTGCTGATGTTAAAATCTATCAGTCTCTTTTTAGTTCATAAAATCAGCTGCTAACTGCTCTTTTACAGCATTTGATAATTTTACTAAGGATTCATTATTTACCAAATCACTGAATATGGTGTTCATAGGAAGTCATATCTAAAAATCAAGAAGGAGTCTTCATGAGATTATTTACTTCTCTGTGCTTTTATAGGTGTGTATTGTTTTATCCTTGTGTCAAGCTGTGACTGAGGTGGCCAAGTATGATATAAGCCACTGCACACGTAGCCTGTATTTCTAAGAAAATCTGAGACCCTGCATTGAGGAAAATGGAGTTTTAATATTGACTGCACTTGAACAGACTCTTGTTCTCAAGCTGCATTGCTGTTGTACAGCTGTGTGAGCTTTTCCATGCTTGACTAGCCCCATGTGTGCAATTATATGAATGATGCTACTTCCTAGATCCAGATTTTAAAACTCTTCACTCTTATTTTTTTAACACTTTCCCAAGTTTGAAACCCTGTCATGGTGACTCCAGACACCATCACTTGTGTTGCTTGGTGCTAAAACAAAGCAGCAATTCTGCAGAGCCTGTTTTCTCTTGTTTTTTCCTGCCCACTTGCTTTATTCACTCTACCAAATACATTTTTTCACTGGTGTAGCAAATGGGAAGCAGTGAGGTGGATGTTTAGTTTTAGGGGTAGGACTCAGGTGCCTATTGATCCCAGTCAGTCACTGGATCACCTTGCTTTAAGGAGGAGTCAGTAAGAAGCACAAAAGAAAAGGAAGTCCAGAAAAGCTCATCAGGAGTTAAAGCAATGGGGCAAGAACTGAACTCACAGAACTGGAAGGTAAAGGACAAAGAATAGCAAAGAGGCATGTTTAGGTCAGGGGATGGCAGATGCGAGACAAAGAATATGGGAAGTGAATCTAAATTATGAGATTAATAAGAACAGAGGGAGAGGTGAGGGAGCTAGCTGTTGGCAAAAGTAGAGCGCTGTAGAGCCTTCCAGTTGGATGGCAGAGAGAAGAAAGATGGCAAAGAGATGAAGGTGGAAGATAGCCTGAGCTGCAAGCAGGAAAAAGACATATATCTAAAAATACAGCAAAAATGAAGCAGAAGCCATCATATTGATGATGTTGCTTGATGCAATATAGCACAGGCTCTGGGACTTCCCAGAACTTGTTTGCACCAACAGATGATACACTTTAGGGAAAAAAGTAATTCTACCTTAATTTTCAGTTTCCAGTTAGGGAATATTTAGCACTGCTCTTTATGAGTTACTTATTGACACACCTAAAAGTGTGACTCTTGTCTCTAGATGGAGTATTTCTGTTCTATAAACCCACACTCAGAGAAGTCAGGTGTGGGGGAGGCCACAGAAAGTGCAACAACAGAGAGCCAGCTGCCAACAAACAAGCAACACATGGGTGAAAATCAGTCAGGCTTAATTCATGTGCCAGACCCAGCATGAGCAAAAGAGGCCAAGACACTGCTAAAAGACCCAAGTATCTCCTGGTAAGCTGAGAAAAAACACGGCTCTCCCTGCTCTCAAAGGCTCAAGTTCACTCTTCCACATCATTTTTCCACATGAACATCTAGCAAATCGAAAGTGAGCAATTTAGAAAATCAAGCTTGGAGACCAGATAGGTGAAGATGGTATTAGCGGATGCTCTAATAAAGCACAGGTATGTGAAGCAAGCAATGCTAAAATTGGCAGGTCCACAGGGGGCAGCAAGGAACTGTTCTGCTGTGGGCGCTTGCTTCTCTGAGGTCCTGGACACCTCTTCCCCTGGCTCCAGAGATGCTTTGGTCAAAGGGCCACAGCCTGTTTCTATTACACTGTTGGTGCTTGTTCACAAAGCAATGATCTAGTCATACTTTAAAAGAGTATCCTTCATGTAGACAGGTCCTACTTCAGCTGTAGTCACTTTTCCTTCAGGGAATCCCATCAGTACTGGAGATACTGAACTTTCCCAGATATCAGAAGGATACACACAAGTGTTAAGGAAAAAACAAAAAACCCAAAAACAGAAGGGGGGAAAAAAGTGGAAAGGAAAACAAAGCCAGAAATGCTTTTGTTAAACTTTTGAATCATGTTTCCCCAAAAGACATCAGATCCTAACAGGGCAATTTTCAAGCTGCAAAGAGAAAAAAAATTAAAATCTAGGGAGCATGACTTATTTAGAAAGATCTGAGGAGTAATAAAAAAGCCTGTGTGCAAATGTGTGTGTGTGCTTGCACTGTTTCTTTAACAGCTGCTTGAACAACCTGTTTTAAATAAGACCAAAGGTGAACAAAGGCAGTTGTCAGTGCAGCTCATCAAATTTTTTTTAGTGTGCATGACGTATGCCATATAAAATGTATTGCCTGAGATATAACAGCACAGAGTCCAAGTCTTTTTCTCAGGCTTTTCCTACAAAATCATGTTTCAAGAATTTACTGTATTTATCTCCATTACTTATTTGTCTCCAAAAGGCCTGATGGATCACCTTGTTCACTAGATCTTCATCAGCAAATTAAAATCAGCCTTTCCCCTCTCCCAGTATTCAAAGTTTTCATGTCCTATCAAGATGCTACTGAATGCATTAATATCTGTTATGCTCAGAGTATGCAGCTGGATAACTAGAAAATAGAGGACAGGTCTGACTTATGAAATGAGTTTGACTTAACAAATGAAGGCAGAAACCCACCAAAATAATGATGGAAGATTTGCAGTGCTTTAGGGGTGTTTTGAACAAAAAATTTAAGTCTGGCAAACAACACAGCGTACTTTTTCATGTATGTAAGTAAACACAAAATTGGGAAAAGTTTTGTTTTGCACAAACAGAAATATCTGGGCTTTTTGTAACTTGTTAGAGAAGCTGGAAAGAGGTGCAAGTGCTGCCTTCACTCTAAATGTTACATGTGTTTCTTCACTGAAGATAAGAGCCAACAGAGAGCAGGGCAGTCTGCTGGAAGGGTTACAAAGCCTTCTTTACAGAGAATTTTATAATCAGGGAATCATCTGTTAGAAGTCACTAAGATCAACAAGAAGAATCCACTGCTGTGCAGAGGTTAGTTATTTATTAAAGAGAGCAACTTATCAAATAAATGTGTAGTGTATTAGCACATCATTAAGTAGTTAAACCAATTCCATCCTTTGCTTCCCAGTTACTCTCCTCTATAGCAGACAACTGTGAGAGATACATAGTACAATCTCTGACTTTCAGAGATGAGCTGGAATTTGAGATTCCTATCTATTCCCTCCCCTGCTTTTATTTCTTGGTGTTTTTCTTATCTGGTCTTACAAAGTTGCAAGTGCTGCTTTACTCAGGAATGTGTTTCTTGGAATACTTCATCACAATGAAAGCATAAACAGAAAGATTCATGAAATTCTGGGGAGCAAGTTAGATTTTCCCAGCCTGTGATGTGACTTAAAAGTGAAGGCACTCTTGAGAAATAATGATACATGGAGTACCTTTACCATAGAATCACACAACAGTTTGGGTTGGAAGGGACCTTTTAAAGATCATCCAGTTCCAACCCACCTGCCATGGGCAGGGACACCTTCCACTTGACCAGGTTGCTCAAAACCCCATGCAGCCTGGCCTTGAACGCTGCCAGGGATGGAGCAGCTTCTCTGGGCAACCTGTGCCAGTGTCTCGCCACCTTCATAGTGAAGAATCTTTTCCTAATGTCTAACTTAAATCTCCCCTCTTTCAGTTTAAAGCCATTCCCCCTTGGCCTGTCACTACATGCCCTTGCAAAAAGTCCCTCTCCAGATTTCCTGTAGGCCCCCTTTAGGTACTGCAAGGCTGCTATAAGGTCTCCCCAGGTGTTCTCTTCTCCAAGCTGAATAAGCTCAACTCTCTCAGCCTGTGTTCACAGGAGAGGTGCTCCAGTCCTCTGATCACCTTCATGGCCCCCATCTGGAATCACTCAAACAGGTCCACATCCTTCTTATATTGGGGGTCCCAGAGCTGGATGCAGTACTGCGATGGGATCTCATAACAGTGGAATAGAGGAGGAAAATCACCTCCTTTGGCCTGCTGATCATGCTGAGTGTTTGGACTTCATGAGACACTGATCATTTCTGGCCTGGACACCCATTGTCCCCTCCCTTCCTCATGTCATATCTTTACAAAGCTGACTGCTATAAACTCACAGTTGCTTTCCTAATAGAAGAATTAGGATCCTCTTGACATCCCTGAAATTTCTGCTGAGATGAGACCATGAAAACACAGATGAGGGAACACGTGTGGCTTGCAGTTCCAGCCTGGACCAAGCACGGCATCACAGACAAAAAAAGAGCCACAGCAGATATGAGGGCACATCAGGAGGGTTGTGGACTTGAGAAAGGTGGGGGTTAGAAATAGAGTACAGAGATGAGGAGGAGCCTGGGACCAAACGGTGGGTGCAGTGGGACAAGATGAGCTGTGCAACAAGCAGGATAGGGTGTGTAACCGGATGCCCATGGGATGGGGTGTTTTACCAGAGACAGCACTGCCAGTTAGGCAGAGCCTTGCTCTCAGCTGCTTGTCTCAAACCTGTCTGTCAGCAGAGAGTTTCCAACCTTGCTTGCAAAGTGCTGTATGCCTTTTTAGTATCAAACTGCCTTGAGGCTGACAACCTGCTGTTGCTATCAATTATTGTGTTGACTCAGAGTGCAGACTTTTATGCAGGCAATCTGAAGGATCTAAACTCTTCTTACAATCTCACTAAGTGCCAATGCCACATCATTAAATTTTGATAGCGAATATCTGTTTTAGTGTTTGCCATTGTGTGTGCAATTTCCTCTTTTTTAAAGAATATGTTCTGTTCTACCAGAACAGTTCCTAGGATTGCAAAGCACACAGTAAGTAAAGAAGTAGAGTAAACAGAACATTTGTCTGCTTGATGCATGTCATCATTTATAATTGCACAATAAAGCACAACTTTTGTACAGAAACCTCTGATACTGGAAAACCAGAAACATATTGAGATGCATCAGTTTTGCTCACAGGAAGCAACAATTTCTCTGTAGGACCCCAACTTCATCTTTTGGAAAGTATTTAGTAAATGAGGTAGGGGAATATAAAAAGGGAGAGAATGATTAAGGCTGGTATGTTTCCCTGGAAAATGTGACTCTACCTGTTCAGTTTGTGTGACGGATTTCCTACAAGGCACTAGTTAAGTCATGTGAAGCTTATTTACATGGGTTGTGAATGGTTTTTACTCTAAGACTGATTCTCGTTTTAGGAAGCTTGTTGGAGGTCTGGGCTCTGACATGAAGGAGTCTAAAGCATGCACTCCTGGGCTGGAGGCAAATGGGGCTGTGACCTGAGCACCTGCAGCACCCACCGTGCAGTGCTCTGAAACCCACATCCTGCCCACCCAGGTGTCCCAACCAATCCCTAGTCCCTTTGTGTTTCTATCTTCTACCCAGAAATGAATAATTCTGTCTCAGCAGAGTCTTAACAGCATGTGGTAAATAGGGCCTTGAATACAGAGCATAAAGTCAATGATCAGGCTCCTGGTTTTCAAATGAGCACTGTCCAGCCTGTATGGTGAATGAGGTGAGGGTCATAAGGGAAAATAACACAAAATTAGGTGCCTTCTCAAGATATAAACACACACTGGTCCATTTTTATGTGTAATATTTGACATGATATGCTTTCAGTGGTTTTGGGTATTAAAAGCTTCTTAAGAAAAGAGGAAGGTGAATGGGAAGGCAAAGAGAGGGGAGAAAGGGAAGGGGAAAGAATAGATGAAGGAGAAGGAGAAAGAAAAAGGGAAGGGAAAAGGTAGAGTGGGTTCTCATTTGCCTTGTAAAGACTTGAAAAAGTGACTGTGGGTGAACTAGGGAATCATTAGACAAATAGGAGGAGTTCCCAAATTCTTTTATGTTGGTTTGGGAACAAAAGGGCTGACTTACTACTTCTTTAAACAGGGAGCTAGCAGAGTGGTGCTTTTCAGACCTCACACAAACCTTCAGTTAGCCTTGCTATTATGCATGAATTTTCAAAACCAAATATGCATGTATATTAAATCCACGTGGATTTTCTTCATGTAGTCGTGCTATTACCAACTGATCTTAAGATCAGCCAGTGCTTACCGGCAGTGGTACTGTCGCTTCAAACTCCAGGAAGACAACAGAAAAGCAATGTGAACTTCTCTTGAGTCAGAGAAACGAATTGGCAACTCAGGCTGGAGAGCATCGCTTTTGTGCATCCTAGCTCAGCTACGCGGCCATCTATTCACATGCGTTCTCAACGATCATATTCTTATTCCTTAATCGTTAACCTATAAACTGTAAGCCCGGAGAGGTCTGTCAATAATCAACTCCGGGGAAGCGACACTAAAACGAGGCGCTGGCAGAACCGAGTAACTGAGCCACTTCAACCCCTTCCACCCCTCTGCCCCGCCGAGCCGCAGCGGCGGCTCCACCCCTTTCCTCTGCCCCGGGAGGGAGCTCACAATGCCGTGCTGCCGGTACGGCCCCCCCGACCCCGGCACAGCCCCCCCGGACCGGCACCGACCCCGCGGCGGGGCGCAGCCGTCACCTTGCGGGGCTGGGGGACACGACAGCGGCGTGAGGCGGCTTCCCTACGGCGGAGGGTGAGCTGGAGCCGGCTCTTTCCATTGGGTTTGGGGCGCTTTTTTTGTAGCTTTTTTTTAAAAAAGGTCTAATTATAAGGTAAGATAACTCAGTTTAATATTATTATTATTTTAATTATTTTTAATCTGAGCAGTACTAATTGCTCCCGTACATGCACACTGCACCGGTTAACCAAGAGTGCTGGACACAAGGCTGGAGTGAGGTCTTGGGGGGGACGAGATGCCCGGGGCAGCCCTGCTACTGCTACCGCCGCCGCCGCTCCAGCTGGAGCAGAACCGCGCTAAGGGGGCGGGAGGCCCCGAGCCGGTGTTAGTGAGTGTTTGGCTGGAGCCTGGGAGCTGCTCCCGGTGGGGTTGTGTTGCGGGACTGCCGCGCCCGGACAGCGCGTCAAGGGGTCAGGGAAGGATAGTCGCAGCTCGGAGACAGGTTTGGCAGATTCCATCGCTCAGCTGAGTGCTACTGCTTCCTTTTCTCACAGATGCTGTTTGCATGCATTCTGCTCATCCCCCTTCCCCTCCCCTCACCTGCGAAATTAACGTGGATATCATAATCGGGGGGCTGGGAAAAAAACGACTGTCCAGTTACAATACTATTTTGTAGCCTGAACGGGTTTTGGTCTTTTGTTCTTAAAGGACTTTGGTGCTTTTCATATGCGAACAAGGTATTGGAAAGGTGGTGGGACACTGAATCTAGTAAGCGTTCTTATTACAAAATATGGCCTTTAGACACTGCTCAGTTGAAGTAAGACAGTTTCAACACGAACTATTTCAGCACACTGGATTTTAGTTTTTACAAAATCAGAGTTAGAAACAAAAGGAGGAGGAAAAGTGGTTGTAGAAGACAAGCAATGTGGTCTCCTAAGTAAAGAAAACATTTCATTTCTTTATGTGTAATTTGGGAACTGTCACATAGTTTTTGAAGTAGCAACAATATTAATTTGCTTTTGATATAATCTGCTACAAGCACTTCTCAAAAGTTAATTCAGCACTGAAGAATATGCAGGTTTGTACACTTCAACTTTATATAGCTGGTAGCCACAAAAATTTGTCGTTAGAGTTACTAGAACCAATAACTGATTGTTTTTACAAGTTTTTATTTGTTTTCAGAGTTGACCCTGTGATAAACTGAACAGCAACTCGGGAAGTTCTGTAGCAGGGTCAGTCAAATATTTGTCTCTGTTCCCTGCCTTTCAAGTTTCATGGATAGAAAGGAGAAAGTAACACAGATGTGCTTTATTCTTTTTCTTGCTATGGGGTCTAATCTAATTTGCATCTTTTCTCCCTCAGTTGCGATGGATATGAGGGGAGGACTACTGCTGATGATTTGAAAGTGTTACCTAATTTTGAATTGCCCAGCTTGAGTGTTAGGCCTGATTGGTTTGCTTCCTAGCGAGCCTGGCCACCTTTTGGCTCTCTCTGATTTTAGCTGAAATACTAAGTGCTCAGAGTCAGTGAAATTCAGCCTCTGGGTATCTAAGCCTGGCCCCAAACACAGAAGCACTCAGAAGTAGCCCTGGCATGCAGAGGATTTCCCGGTGGCTGTAGAAATAATCTTCAAAATCAGCTGTTGTACATTAAACAGGAAAAAAAAAAAGAAGAGGGAACTCCTTTATTAAGTTAACCACCTCTTGCTGGTTTTCATTGTTCCAGGACTCTAGCAAGCAGCCTCTCACATCACTTAATGGGCAGCAGCTTTCTAGCTACCACTAGGAAGTTACCCAGTCTCTGACTACATTTGCAGTAGCAAACTCTCTAGGGCTGAAGTGGAAAGATGAGCTTGTGTAGGCATTTGCTTTTCCAGTGCTTCCTTGGGATTGCTGTGTGAATGGCAGAAATGCTGTTGGGCCCTTGGGAGGAAGCAGGCTTTATCAGTCAGCTCATCTTTAGAGTAACCAAGTCTTCCTTAAGGCACTTCTCTTAATCCCCACTTACTGGCCATCCACAAAATAGGACAGAAGTCATTACATCCCATTGCAACACACATTTCAGAGTTTAAATGGCAAAATAATGTACTACAGGAGCTACACTAGATCTGTGATGGTGCTGTGTGAGAGCAGAAATGAGGAACTCTGTGGGCCTCCAGGCTGTGTATGAACTCAGTGAAAAGGTCCTCTAAACACCTTTCCTGTTTCCCCTTTTTCCCATCCTCTTCCTTTTATCTACTGTTCCTCCTGCTGCCCCTGTCCTGATGGCAGGGGGAATAGCTTTCCACCTCCCTCCAGACTGCCCTCCATATTAGGTCCTCCTGTGAGTGCTGCTTTAATCACTGTGAAGACACCTTGGGAAGCGTGGCTTAGGCTGTTTGCAAAGCAGGGAGCTAAACCAAGCCAATACAGCTGAACTGTGATGCCAAAATGTTCGCACATATGCAAACTGCATAAGCAGCTCATGTCCTTTCAGGCCATCCTCTGGCTTGCCTTACCAGGGTTTTCTCACATAGCTGAAAGCCCATTTCTACACTAGAGATGAGAAGCGTCTTATTAGTATTTGTGATGTCTCACCTTGATGGAAGTACAGATGGAAAGGACAATGCAAACACTAGTATAATTTTTCAATAAATGTGTTGGGGGCTTTTCACTGTAACATGCGCTGCTTAAAACTTTCTGAGGTGAATGGTTTTTTGAGGGGAGAGGTGCGTTTTTGGAAATCACTGAGCATCTTTCCCCTGATAACTGAAACTCCTTCATATTTTCTTGAAATATTGTAATCCCCTTTGGAGAATGGCTTCTCATATGACCTATCAATCTGATAGCTGTGGTTTTATAGTTCCTATTTTGCTACATTTATTGTATTTCAAATGTAGTCATAAAGTTTATGATCCTTTAGGAGGCAAGAAAATATCTACTGACCACTATTTGTAATTTCTTTTGTAAATGTAGACAAGAACTAATGCTTGATTTTAGCTAAGGTCTTGCTGCTGCTATTGCTTTTACCATTTACAGATAAAATAAATCCCATCTAAAATCCGGTAATGTCCATTGGAGCTCTCCAGGTATGAAACCATTGCAATGTCTTTCAAGGCAGGAAAGCATTATTCTCCACCTGTAAGTTATAATTCATGCTGAAGTCTTGCTTTGGTCTGAGAAGAAACATTATGAAAATAGTACTGTGCATCTCCGTGACTGAACTTGACATATGCAGAAATAGAATGGGAAGCACAGTGCATGTGGTTAGTGAAGGCTGTAGCTTTATTGATTCAATTAATTGATCAGCCTTATAGGGACTGTTAAGCCACTCTGATGGCTAACCAGCAGACTCCAGCAAAAAGCCCTACAAGTGCTCTGCACTTTTCATTGGAAGGAGCAGGTACAGCCATTCGTGTTCTTTGTCACATGTCCTTCAGGATGGACTCAGGGACTCACCACAGCAGACCAAAGCCCTGCCTGTGTTGGATACGTCTTTCCAGCATACCCAGTGTGCTGTTTTACAAACTGCATCTATACTGTAACTCAGAACTGTCTCTTATAAATACATTGATGCAATAACTGGACTTCCTGGCAGCTGGCATGTAGCTGAGGGCAGGGGGGACAGTACGGTATTGGTCAGGTTTGCCTTAAGGAAAAATTGCCATCCACATCTGAAGGAGTGATTAGCCTTGAGCAAGGCAGTCAGCACAGGAACATAATCATAATAAAAGAAATAAAGCCACATTTCTGGAGGGATAGGGATCAGCAGCTGTCAGCATCCTCTTATGCATCTGATGATCAGTCTGAAGCTCACAGAAGGGAAGGGGAAGCAGAAAGACCTTGCACACTGAAATGCTTCGGCACCAAACCCAAAGGAAGGAGGACAGGGAGGGTCTGGCTGCTGCCCATTCATTCCCATCTTCCTCCTTGCTGGTGGCTTCCAGCACACCATTCATGAAGGATGTCTGAGGGTGTTTGTTTCTAACTGAGGCAGTTAACAGTTTGCACATACCCACACCTAAGGGTTTGCTATTTTATTTATCCAGTATACTGCAACAGGAAGTGTGGTCGTGTGATCGTCTTGAATGCTGGACAGTTGTAGAGCACCTGTTCTTCAAATCCTGTGGAGAGGACACATAGCAAGGAGAGGGAGAGACTGCACGGACTCTCATGGCAGCAGAAGAGCATGTATTCAGGGGATGAATTGGGCTGCATGTTTCGACATGTTATGCGTAGTAACACATGGGGAAAAGAGGTGCCGTGCAGATCTCGGCAGGAGCAGGCGGTACGGCCCTCTCTCCACAGGGAACTGAAGCAGATATGCTTTCCTGCTGTGGTCCATATGCCAGGCCCTTGAGACTCTTCTTGACAAATGCAGATTACCCAATTGTGTCTGAATATTTCTTCCCATATCTAAAAAAACACCCCAAAACAAACCAAGAGTGCAGTTGCTCTGGATAACACATTGTGCTGTGAGTCTGAGGTGCTTTTTGTACTGCATTGGAGCCTGTGCAGGTCTGCGTGACTTACCAAACATTAGCAGCAGCAGCAGTCAGATGAAAAGCCCGACAATAAATCAGTTGTGAGCATCAAGAGGGGACATCACCCTACAGTCCCTGAAATTCCAGTTTAACCACTGAGGTATGAGAGTTGTACAAAGATGGAAAAGCATGGGCAAGCTTAAACTCAGCTTTATTTTAGTGTTTAAAAGTAATACCAAAAAGGTGTACATTTTGTTTATTACTTTGGCATCTGCACAGATTTGAATGCTGCTTTCCTATCTATCCCTCACAGAACCAGATTTTAGCAGCAGTTTTCCTGGACATGGCAAACAGAAATATTGTCAAGTATCTCCTGTGAAACTTCACTTGTTGAATCTAGGACAGTCTAGTTTCACCATGTGAAAGCTGAGGCAGGATAAAATGCTGCAAGGTGCTTCCTGCTTTGTTTCGCACAGACACATTAGCAAATTCACCTCCTTGTATAGGCACAGTTGCAGTGCTTTATTTTTGCTTTTCCCAGAGAGGCCAGGCCAGTTACTCCCCACTGCTAGCTCTCCTGCTAGGTAAGACAAGACAACAAAAGTGCTAATGTGCTCTCTTCTCTTGCTCAGTCTCATCCCTGGCATTTCTTTGTCTTAGTTTAACAGATACTTGGGGCTTTTTTCAGTGTCTTTCTTGGCAGTACTCACCAGTAGACTCGCAGGTAATCATGGGGGAATGTGTGGCCAGTGAATTATTTCTCACTGTGCTTAGCAGCCTGGCTGGCATGTACCACCTGTAGCAGCCGCTGGGTGAAAATCCCGTATGTCCTTTATGAACAGGCTAAGAATTCAAGATCATAGGCAGTTTTCAGGGCATCTCTAGATAGGCTGTCAAGTGGCAAGACTAATAAAAAGAAAACAAAATGCTGTCTTCAGGTTTGTTGAGGTTTTTTTAATTTATAGGGATCACCTTAAAAGTTTCGTGTGGGACAAGGGAGGCTGGAAACATTCTCTGTTTTGAAAATCTCATATTCTTGTATATATATACGTTCATGACTTTGGGAGATGGGTCATTTAGAGCACCACCAGGTTAGGGCACATTATTCTGTCATGGTAAATAATATTTTGTGGAAGGGTGCATACTATTTCTTTAAAAATGTAGCCTGGGGGAGATGAGCGAGAGTTCTTGGCAGAAGTTCTTGCATGAAGCAGTGTGATAGAGCAGCCAGGGAATATATTGCATGCTAATAAAGTTACTTCTTCAGTGTGAAAAGTGCATGCTCTGTGAGTGGCAGCGAGTCTTTTTTTACCTTTTGACATTCTAACTTGACCCGTAATGAGACATCCACCAGCATGCCCTTTCAGTGCTTTCCAAAGAGCTGCCAAAGCTACAGAGATTTTTTTTGAGAATAATCTGTGACCCAGCAAGGTTGGCTATAAGTTTTGTTTGTTTTTCTCTCTCCTGCTGGTTCCTACTATTCTCTTACTCCCACATCCTATCCGACTCTTGTTTTCAAATGCATTCTTCAGCCTTCTTCTTCCCTACCTACTGCATCCTGTGTTCTGCTTTCTGACTTCCTTCTCTTTTCTTACAGCTTTTCTTTCCAGTTCCTGTTCATTCTGTTCCCCAGGAGCAAGGAGTAAACATTAACAGTTGTATATTAACCAAGCTAATATGGCTGTTGTTATGAGTTTAGAGGTCAGGTGAGGGTTCCGAGAGACATCCTTTGTGTACAGCTTTGTGCCTCAGACCTCTTTGCACCACTTTGTTGCTGGGGCAGCAGAGAGGAATGTATATCTGTGCTTCACCCACCACCAGTTAGTCCAGCGTTTAAGATAAAAATAAGTATAAAAGTGTTCAAAAGCTTTAGCAAAACAAGTGGATTTGAATCATCACACATCGTGATAAGTGGTATGGGACTTGAAGATACTTCATCAGTGGTTTGAAAAACATGTCATTGCACAGTAAATTCCGCATGCATACCCATGTCTTTTCTAAGTTGTATTGCTACTTCTGTAATAAGGCTCTTACATTAGGAGCTATATGCCTGTGTTATCTGTATCTCCCGATCAGTTGAGGATCACCATCCTCATAAATCTGTGCTTACAACATGTGCAGGGACTTCCTGCACTGATGTCAACGTATCCTGAATATAAATCACAGATATAAATTACTTAGATTACTAATACTTTCTCCATTGAAATGTTGGATGAGTAAGGCTGGAAAACGTAGGTCTTCATTATCTTTATGAGGATACACCTAATTTGTGTATTGTGAGCTTTTATACTGGCTGAAAATCAGCTTTACAGACCATATAAAGAAGAGCATTTTCCAGCTGAGGTTAGTTATAGCCAAAGGTTTGATTAGTCTGATCCTTGCAGTCCACGAAGTCTACTGCTATAAATGGAAATGTGCCTGGAAGAAGAAACCTTTTAACGTAATAGTCACCGTGCTGACAAATTTGTCTTCCTGCTAATTTCTTATGCCTGTGATGCCCAGATGGTTATTAGTTGTGTGCTAATGTAATCTTCTGTCCTGCTGGTTTATTTATAACCAGGCTTGATTCATTTGTGTATGACTGCATATAGCAATTAGTTTTCATTTTCTGTCTTATTTTACATGATTTTTGTGTATGTAAGACATAAGGAGGAATCCACCTTGTAAAACAAGTTTGGTATAAAATGGATAGGTACGTAGATACACCTGTCCTGTTAGGATGTGATAAACCTTTACCAACATCATCCTAACAGAAATAAATGCAAAGGAATTGAAATCTGATGTATTTGTTTTCTAGCAATGTATAAAATGTCACTGCTTTTCAGATTTCTAGATGATTTTATATAGTTTTCAGTTACCTTTTGTAATTTAAAATACTTGGTTTGGGAAAGTAAGTGTAGCAGGTAGTTATTTCTTGAAAGACTACTAGGTTATTAATGGGGGAAAAAAAAAAGGTGATTTAAAAAATGGAGAAATACACCTATGTATATCTATATATATTTTTGTTTCTCCTGTTTCAGGTTGAAGAAACTTCTTGAGCAAGAGAAGATCTATCAAGCCCGGAAGGAGAAGGAATATACAAAGAGACTCAGTAAACTAAGGGAAGAACTAGTAAAGCTCAAATCATTTGCACTCATGCTGGTGGATGAAAGACAAATGCATATTGAACAACTTGGTCAACAAAGCCAGAAAATACAGGACTTAACCCAAAAACTAAAGGAAGAAGAAGAAAAGCTTAAAAGTATTAGTGCAAAAACAAAAGAAGATGGACAAAAACTGATGAAGTTAGAGGCAGAACTTGAACACAAAACTTCATCATTTTCTCAAGAACATGAGGAGATGACTGCTAAACTGGCTTATCAAGAGTCACATAATAGACAGCTAAGGCTTAAGCTAGTGGGGTTGAGTCGCAGAATAGAGGAGCTAGAAGAAACTAACAAAAATCTTCAAAAAGCTGAGGAGGAACTTCAAGAACTAAGAGATAAAATAGCGAAAGGGGAATGTGGGAACTCTAGCTTAATGGCAGAAGTGGAAAACCTCCGCAAGCGTGTGCTTGAAATGGAGGGGAAAGATGAAGAGATCACAAAAACCGAATCCCAATGTAAAGAGCTGAAAAATAAACTGCAAGAGGAAGAGCATCATAGCAAAGAATTAAAACTTGAAGTGGAAAAATTGCAGAAAAGAATGTCAGAACTAGAGAAGCTGGAAGAGGCTTTCAGTAAAAGCAAGTTTGAATGCACCCAGCTACACTTAAACTTGGAGAAAGAAAAGAATTTGACTAAGGATTTGATAAATGAATTGGAAGTGGTGAAGACTCGAGTGAAAGACCTTGAGGCATCAGAAAGCAAGTTGGAAAAGGCTGAAATAAGCTTAAAAGATGACCTCACAAAGCTGAAGTCATTTACTGTAATGTTGGTTGATGAACGAAAAAATATGATGGAAAAAATAAAACAGGAGGAAAAAAAGGTTGAGGTTCTAACCAAGAATTTTAAAGTTGAGCAAGGGAAAGTTATGGATGTAACAGAGAAACTGATAGAAGAAAGTAAGAAATTTTTGAAACTGAAATCTGAAATGGAGGAAAAAGTGTCTAGTTTGACAAAGGAAAGGGATGAGGTAATTAGCAGACTGAGAGGTGAAGAAGAAAAATCCTCTGAACTAAGCTGTAGAGTTGACCTGTTAAAAAAAAGAGTTGATGGTATGGAGGAAGTAGAAAGAGAAATTACAAGAGGTCGAACCAGGAAAGGACCAGAGCATGGTTGTCATGAGGACAACAAGATTAAAGAACTTACCATTGAAATTGAAAGACTGAAAAACCGTCTCAAACAATTGGAAGTGGTTGAAGGAGATTTGATGAAGACAGAAGATGAGTATGATCAGCTAGAGCAGAAATTTAGGACTGAGCAGGACAAAGCTAACTTTCTTTCTCAACAGCTGGAAGAGATGAAACTCCAGATTGCTAAAACCAAAGCAATAGAAAAAGGTGAAGCAGTGAGCCAAGAGGCAGAACTGAGGCACAGGTTTCGTCTGGAAGAGGCCAAAAGCAGAGATTTGAAAGCAGAAGTTCAAGCTCTTAAGGAAAAAATCCATGAGCTGATGAACAAAGAAGACCAGCTTTCTCAGCTCCAAGTCGATTATGCAGTTCTGCAGCAAAGGTTTATGGAAGAGGAAAATAAAAACAAGAGCATGGGTCAGGAAGTTCTGAATCTAACAAGAGAGCTGGAGCTTTCTAAGCGTTATAGCCGTGCTCTGAGGCCCAGCATAAATGGACGAAGAATGGTTGATGTCCCTGTGACGTCCACTGGCGTGCAAACAGATGCTGTAAGCAGTGAAGCAGCAGAAGAAGAAACTCCAGCAGTCTTTATAAGGAAATCCTTCCAGGAGGAGAACCACATCATGAGCAACCTGCGGCAGGTAGGTCTGAAAAAACCCATGGAGCGTTCTTCAGTGCTCGAGAGGTATCCTCCAGCAGCAAATGAACTTGCAATGAGAAAATCCTGGATACCATGGATGAGAAAGAGGGAAACTGGGGCTCAGGCAACTCCTGATAAAGGGGCCAGAACTCACGGTCAAGCGCATCCTGGGGAGGTTGTCCTTTCACCAAAGCAGGGCCAACCTCTTCATATTCGGGTGACACCAGACCATGAGAACAGCACGGCTACTTTGGAGATAACCAGTCCAACCTCAGAGGAATTTTTTTCAAGTACCACTGTCATTCCTACTTTGGGAAATCAGAAGCCACGAATAACCATCATTCCCTCTCCAAATGTTATGCCACAAAAAGGAAAAGGCAGTGAAAGTCCACTGAGCCGAGACCGTTCTATGTCTCCAGTCACTATAACAACATTCACCAGGGAAAAGTCCCCAGAGGGAGGGAGAGCACCATTTGCTGACAGACCCACATCACCAATTCAGATTATGACAGTATCAACATCTGCAGCACCGGCAGAAATCTCTGTCTCTCCTCAATCACAAGATATGACCATGGGAAGGGCTGTCTTCAAAGTCACACCAGAAAAACAAACCGTCCCAACTCCAATCCGCAAGTACAATGCCAACGCCAACATTATTACAACAGAAGACAATAAAATCCACATCCACTTAGGTTCCCAGTTTAAACGCTCTCCCAATACTGCGCCTGATGGTGTGAGTCCTGTGATAACAGTCAGACCGGTGAATATAGCAGCAGAGAAAGAAGTTGTGACCGGTACTGTCCTTCGATCACCCCGGAACAATGTGTCCTCACGACCTGCAGCAAGCAAGGTGACAAGTACTATCACTATAACGCCTATTACAACATCTTCAACCCGAGGAACACAATCAGTGGTAAGCAGCATAGTCTTGTGATGCAGTCTTCATGGTAAGGAGAAGGGCGACCATAGGTTGGGTTTGAAACACCAGCAGGAAAAAAAAGGGGGGGTGAGGAGAAACTCTTGACTTCCCTATATTTGTTTCAGGTACGAGCTCAACTATAAAATCAGAATTTGCCCAATTCATATATTTTTGTAGCAGTGTTGGACACTGGCATTATCACTGTAATTATACTTTTGGCATTCTCTCCCAAAGAGGTAACTTCCAAAGGAAATCCCTTCAAAGTTCCCTTAAAGTTATTTTCATAATGGCAATCCTGTAAAATTGATCCTGTAAAATTGCAAGTGAGAGACAGAGAGGGACAAAGAGCGATGGAGATGACAGAACAGGAAACTGTATTTTTATTTTTGGTGAGTACAATTTCTGACTTCTGAAAATACTCATAATGATCTCTGGCCCAGCTGGCAAGCCTCTAGAGTCTAATCATGCAGACTGGTATTTCTTTGCTATAATCCCATTCTAGTTATAATTAAGTTAGTAAGTGCTGTAATACTGAACTCCAAAGGAATAAATAGGCAGACATGGTATCATTGCTTACAGCTCCAAGCCTCTTTCCACCACTGAATAGTAGGGCTGTTTCTGTTCCTCTGAAATTCTCAACTTCTGTAAGTGCTGTATTACAATAGTGCTTCCTCTGAAGGAGTATTTTTTGCTGTATTCTCTCTGTGGTGATACCCTGGCTTCTTTTTCATACTAAAATAGTCCTCCCCCCAGGTTTATTACAGGACATTGCTTTGCATTGCTTTAGTTGAAAATACCCTGGGAAAGAAGAATTTAACCAAAACAGAAAACCAGCAGTACTGTATTAGTCCAAAAGATGATTTAGGTAGACAGAGCCTGCAACAGATTCTTAGAGGAAGGTTGTTTTAAGTGGGTAAACACACAGTAATGTTTCCCTCAGTGTCTGTTCCCAGTTTTTGGCAATAGGTGGGTATTTCTTTCTGAACCAGGGCCTGTAGCCACATCTTTGTGTTTAATAGACTGGCGGCATTTTCTTCTGTTTATTCTTCTAATTGCTTTTTGAAGTCATTTATACTGTTGTTTCCACAGCATCAGGGGGCAGTGAATTCAGCTGTGGACTCTGGGAAAAATGCTCTTTTGTTTGATACCTTCTGTGCAATACCTTCGTTGGTTACAGCCTCTTTCTTGTATCCTGACAAACACTGAACAGTCATCTCCTGTTCATTTGTCCATGCCACTCAGGAGTCTGCAGACCACTACAACACTCCTCTTCAGCCATTTCTTTTGAAGCTGAAATGTCAAAGTGTATTTAAGATATATTTCCACACTTTTGGAGAGAGGCTGCTATTCCTATTTAAGCCCTCTGACTTAAGAAAACTTGCATTCATCATACGGATCTATTTGGGATTGCACATGCACGCTCGCTCTCTCCCCACATACATAATGTATTGTAAATACTTTACAGTGTTTTCCTATATATTAGAGGCAACTGGTCATTTTTTAAAGTCTTGAATTAGTTCATTGACAAACTCCTTTGTTTCTCAGAAGCTTGGAAAACTTCTTTTTTTGAGTTCCTCATTCTTTTTTACTAGATGTCTATCTCTACTGTGATGATGCACTGAACCGTGGCAGACAAAACTTTTCTGTTTTGTTTTCATCTGGCTAAAAAGTGGCTTCTTTCTTCACTTCATTCTCCCTGATTTGGAATGAAGGAAATACTTCAACCATAAGATTTACTTTATCTTATGCTTCCCTTTGTTTTTCAAGATCCCTAGTTAGATGAGCAAGGAACTTTGAACAAGCCTTAATATGCCTTGTCCTCCCTAACCCCCTGAAAAAAACAGAAGTTGTATATTCACCATCTGTTTTGCAAATGACTACTTTGCAAACACATTTCAGTATCCCTGGTCAGAAGAAACAAACTGATCATTTACTCAGTAATCTTATGTTGTGGTTTAAGCCCGGGCGGTAACTCAGAACCATGCAGCCACTCACTCAGGACACCTTAGAACCCAGGACACCTTAGAAGAAATCAACATTGATATAATTTTGAGAGTTAAGTTCATAAACTCAAAAAAGCAAACTGATCCACAGCTGCTTTCTTAGCTCACTGGTTTTATTTTTTTGCTTAACTCTCCTCATCTGTGATGCTTTGTACAATGTCCTAATGCAGTGCCAAGCTACACAGGGGAATATAATTCTGAAATTCCTTGCTCTCATCTGTTGCTATAACCGATTTGCAGTCACTGTTTTCATATTTGAAAACATTTAACTCTTCTTCCAATCTGAATTTATAAAGTTACTTTCAGTACTGCAAGTGAAATGAATTCTAAGGTGCCCACATGGTACTTCTAAAGGTTCAGACTGAACTGTGCTGTCTTCCTGCACAAAACCAGAGACTGTGGTTTTGAATCCCATGAATCCCATGGATTAAAAGGTGTTAGGAAAAAAACAAATGCAACCCTTTGCTGGTAACTTCCTTCTGTATGATAGCCTATGGATTTGGGTAATTACCACAGAAGTGGAAAAAATGTGGTTTGGTCCTCCTTAGCTTAACAGACCAAACCCGCTCTCAGGAAGATACTTGGACTACCCTAGCAGACCAAGCAGATGATTTTATTTTGTTTATTACAGATGGACCACAGCATAACCAAAAATTAAAGACTATGAGACCAGAGGATATGCAGACCAAAATGAGCCTGAAACTGTAGCCTGGTTATTAGTCTTGCCTGAGAACACTAGCCCAAGTCCTTGTTCCCAGGACAGTTCATATAGTTTACAGTAAAACCCCCACAGAATAAAAACAAATATTATGTGGGAAAAAAAAAAGGCAACAACTGTGGTGTTTGTATCCTGTTTTTTGATCTAGAGCTTATCTTTGGCTGTAGGATTTTGGATGTTCTTTGACTACCAGGATGGGTGTCAGTCTTGTAATCAGTTTAGCTCTGTGCCCCCCACTTCCTGCAAGCCTGACATCCAGCACCAGTTGTTTATCCTGCCAGGGTACACAGTGAATCCCATGACATGCAAATCTGGAGGGAACAGAGGGAATCCCAGCTGCAGCAGAGCCAGTGTAGTGGCACAGCACCAACCATGCAGAGCGTCCTGTGACCGAGGCAGGAAGGCATGGCTGAAAGGCTGTTGGGTGCCAGAGCTAACTAGGCACATGTTAACACAGCTATAAGACTATTTTCATTTCGGCAGCATTTAGTTTGAGAGCAGCATCTAAATTTAGTTTGTTGTAGGTGTCCCACATCTGCTCTAAGCTTTTGTTGGAATTACTAACAATCCAGGGCTGGTATAGAGGTGCATGGTGCTATCTGCATGCCCTATGGCAGCTGAGACGTGCATGAGACTGGTAGATATTACATGGACCTGTACCTTTCTGCACTGGATGCTGACATGATACCTCAGATGGCATGAGATGCCTCAGTGCAGGAAACTGAGTCAGTCCCTAGTCATCAGTCCCTTTGTCAGCATTGAGCCCTGTGTGCTGGCTCAGCTGAGACCTGCTTGCTTCAGTGTGAGCTGGATTGCCCACTGGGCTCCACTGATGATATTGAATAGATCTCAAGTCCCACACTTTCAGGATTCAGTTGCCTGAACACACTTGTTTAGTGTCATTTTAAGTGCTGTCAAGTAGACTGCCTAACTTCCAGCTGCTTTATCAGAGGTTGCATGTCTCCTTGGATCCTGTCTGAACTACCAGCCCCTGTAGCTTGAGTAGACCAGGGCATCTCAAATTGCACTAGTTATCTGTGTCAGCCACTGAACTGAACCATTTCTATCCAGTGTAAGCTAGTCCCTAATCTGATGGGAACAAGTACTGAACCTTTGTTATTAGAATCTTCCAAAAGTGAATGTGTGCATGAAAGCACTTTTTTTTGTGTAGCAATAAAATGCACTAAGCAGGATCTGTTATAAACTACTAAAAAACATGCTAAATGCGCTGTACACTCAGATTGCTTTTCTTGCTTCAATGGCACTGTCCAATCTTACTGCAAGCTTTCATCTTGACATACCTGCCAGTGCCTGCATCGAGTGGTAATTATTGATATAATCAGCTTAGTGGCCGCGTGTGTTTATCTTGTGCCCAGTAACGTATTTGTTAACCTTGCTCTGGCCCCCTGTGCTGTTCCAGCACCATGTACCACCAGCCCAGAGCCAGCCAGCATCACTCTGCATCCTGCCGGGCTGCATCTCTGTGATGGCTGTGTACGACTTGATTTCTGATTGGAGCCATGTTCCTGTATCAGCCAGAAGACAGCAGCCTACACACAAACAGGGCTGGAGAGAATTGCTTAGAGCTTGGTTCTTGGAAGAAATGACCAAGAGGCAGATGGTCATGTGGGTTCCCTGCCACAGACACTACAGACATGTACCAGAGAGTGTCCTCTGCTTGCTCACCCTGTCACTCTTGCCAAAGGCTTGCTGAAGAGTCACCTTTGTGCCATTTCACTTAGCAAACACAAAATGCTTCTGCAGCTGCAGCTGTGTGTGAAGCAGGCATTAGCTTCCATATGCTCACCATGTTAGTATGCTGTAAGGAAGGTTAAGAAATTTAAAGCAAGATAGAGTTCTTTTCAAAGTGTGTTTGAGTGATTTAGGCTTGAGATTAGTAACATGAAAGCACCCAAATCCTTAGTTAATAATTTACATGTGAATAAAGCTGAAGAAATGCCTGAGATTCCAGCTACTTCATTTGATTGCCTCATGTTTACACACTGTGGAACTCTTTCAGGGAGTACAAGATGTTTGTCATTTGGGTTCCCTGGGATGTTGACATATTTTCCAAGGCTGATGGAATGCATTTGCATGTTTTGCCCTACAGAATTGTATGGGCCTAACTTGTTTTGACATCTACATGTGAGTTCCATATTAGCCTTCAGACTGCTATTGTAAATGTTGCTTTTAGTTATTGAAAATGGCTTCCTTCCTGCCAGGCAGACAGCATTCAAGTTTTCCAATTGTGATTTTTTTTTTTTTTTTTTTTTTTTGTGTATGCATGGGTTTTGAAACTGTTCTTAGAAGATTAAGGAATGGTTTTCCTTTGAATACTCAGGATGCAGACAGAATGCTCTGATGCTACTGGCTGGAAATCCTTCAAGAGAGAAAAATGCTGCTTCGTGGAGCATTTTTAAAGAGCATTTTTAAGTAAATGTGCAAATACATGTTGCATTTGACACAATCCCATAATCCAATCTATTTCAGCAGTTTAGCAGTTTTATTTTGCTTACATGTCATAAGTTGCAGAATTCAGTCATTTAGCAGATGGGCCTAGCTAGGATTCCAGGATCTTATGAGAAGTGTTTTCTTTTGTGAGATCAAGTTTTTGTCCATTATCTGCACAGAAAAAAGCCACATAAGAAATTCAGCTGAGACACTGGAGTTGTCACCATTAATATTTGTGTCTGTATTGCACACTGCAGAAATTAAACCACATTCTCCTTTCAGAATTGTCATGGTTATAAGTATTTTCTTTAGGTCATGGTCCATAAGGGGTAGCTTCCATTTTTAGCCTTGCAAGAGTATGTACAAGATTATCTGGCCAATGGAGAGAAAATAGCAGTTGGCCCTTTGGAGTCTTTTTCGTCCTATCCAAGTGCTCCCTGTGCATTTACGCTGTGGGATTCGGTTGCCTAAATGTGCGCACCGATTGCATTTTCAATCTATAGGATAGCCAGCCTGGCCTCCAGCTGGTGCTCCAGAAGAGCACAGATTGCTAGTAGGAGCTGTGTTGGGTCTGCCAGCCCCATGCTTGGCTCCTCAAACACTTGGACCATTTTTAGTTTTTTAAATGTATTCTGAATTCCTCAGTTTAAAGCAAAGTTTAATTTTGTCTGTAAAGCTGAGAAATCTTGCCCTAGCTCTGGAAACACAGCTGTTACTCTGAGTTCAGCATTAGCCTCATGTGGCTATACTGTTTTAAGGGCCCATGCTAGTCACTGTGCTAGATGCTAATATAGTACCTGTGTGACAGCTAAGCCAGTGTAGCCTTTTCAGTAGCCTCTAAGGCTGTCTTGCTCTGCGTCATGATGTGGAATCAGAGTGTTGCAGGGATTTCCATCCCTGTGACATCTTGATACAAAACACCCAGTCTCAGCTCTGGGAAACTCATTTGATCCTGACTTTACCTTTGCCCCTACTCTACCAGTATGTGCTACACCCAGGTTCCAAATGTGAACATTAATTGTGTTCCAAATGTGAACATTAAGGTGTGATTTGAGACATCATTGTTGCTGGAGAGGTAAATGAAGAACCAATGAAAAGCATAAGATGAGCATATATGAGAAGAAGTAGTGCTCTATTCATGTCATTTCTGTCTGTTTCTCTCCTTTGCAGACTGGACAGGATGGGTCATCCCCGAGACCTACACCGACCCGCATTCCTGTGTCAAAAGGTATGAAAGCAGGAAAGCCAGTAGTGGCAGCCCCAGGAGCAGGAAATGTGACAAAATTCGAGCCTCGTGCCGAGACTCAGTCTATGAAAATAGAACTGAAGAAATCTTCAGCCAGCAGCTCTGCCTCCCTGGGCGGGGGTCAGGGCTGATGGCAGTGGCTCAGGGGGTACGTTCTGCAGGTTTTACTGCTACCATGGAAGTCAGCCCCCTGTCTGTGTAGTTGCTCACATTTACCTGTACTAATGAAGCTGTCACTTCCAACAAACTAATAAGTGTGTGCAGTGACTACTTAAGTAACAACATCCTTCTGTTTTCTTACTGAAGTTTAAAAAAGAAAATTAAAAAGTAATCATAAGGCAGTTGGACACCAAGAGGATTTTCAGCCTAAGAAGTGAGAATGAGGCAACTGCACTAGATCAGTAACCTTGCTCAGGAATTCTTAATGATAGACTTGGCCACTTTTTAATAGATCAAAGGAAGTTTGGTCACTTTTACTAGATTGTCTTCCACCTTAACAAATCACTTCCCACTTTTGCTACTGCATGGGGCACTTGCCTTCCTGCCTGTGATCACACTGCTGAGATGCCACATTGCCTGCGGAAGCAATGCCAGGCGACAGTGCACTTGAGGTCCTGTTTTAATGAAAGCTAGTACCTCAGGTGTGGAAGGGGGGGGAAAAGTGAAAGGATGGGCACTGTGTGACTAGCCTTCTCTGTAGGAGTCTCCATCCAAATCAGCGTTTCTCAGTGGTGAGCTGCTTTCTGAAGGCAGTTACAAAATTCAAGGGGTTAGGGAGGTTGCACAATGTTCAGCAGCAGCCATGCTAAACAGCAGCTGTTTCTTCCAGAGGGGGTTAATGCTTGTGAACAGTACTTACAGTCAGGTCCCTGACTTAGACACACTGGGATACTGCCAGCTCAGGGGTCTGATGAAGGCAACTGAGCCAAAAGGTGTCTGGTCTCTAGAAAAAGCTTGAGAAAACACTCATCTGGCTAAAATCAATACAGTCCATTTGTGCCTGCTCCAAAGACCACTAAAGGCTATGAAGCAAGTCACTTCGTTGACTTCACTGCGTGTTCAGTTTTCCTGGCTGGGTGAACTTGTGCTATTTTTAAACCTTAGTTGCCAAGCATCCTTACGTCTTAGAGGGCAAGTCAGCACAGACTGCTGTTGGCAGAAGTTTCTATCTAAAGGCACAGCTGAGGTACAGACAGTGAAAGAGAGAAGGTTTGGTATGGAAGTTGCTCTCAAGTCTCAGTTTGAAATATTTTGTCTTAGATACAGACTGCCTCACAAAGTCATGGTGATTCATTGTTTTTCCTTCCCTCTTTGTGATTTCCTCATTTATATGTTTGCATTTTTAAGCATGTATTAAGGAATTGTTCCAGCATGGAAATGGTGTGGATGCAGATGATTGTTATGATTGTTTATTTAATAACAGTAAAGTTATTAAAGGGCATTTCCAGTAAGTGATTTATTTCCACAGAAGAAAGTCACAACCAAAAGAAACTGAGTCAAGCAGATTGATAAAAGAGAGTTTTAAACGTGCATAATATCTCAGCCACCACAGCAAGCTATAAAGGACCCAGTGGCTAGGAATAGCTTTCAGAAGGCGAGGCAGCAAGACCACCAATAAATAATAAATACAATTCACAGAAAAGAAAATGCACCAGTTGGTGAAATATTAAATGGATTTCTGTCTGGGAGAAGAGATTTGATGGACGAATCCGCTATGGAAGGTCAACAAAATTATAGTCAATCCAAGTGTTGTTTAGTCTTCAGTCTGCATTTTGCGTTGCTTTCCAATTTGAGATCCAGATACGGCCATTATCCCAGCATAAACATGGCATTTTATTATTCACATGAAGGGCATTTTGTCTGTGTTTAAAGGCTGCTGCTGCATCAGAAAAGAAGTAGTTTTCAATTTTTACATGTGTAGCACAAGCAATACCTGTTAATGTTTTGGTTCCTATGACATCTGAAAATCAGATTCGTATTAATAGCATTTTCATAACACTCAATTCCCAATATTTCAAGTAAAAATTGGAAACTGGAACTAGCAACCAATGGCACTTACTATGCCAGAAATATGTCAGGTCCTCTCAACTAATCCTTCTACGTGTTATCACTTAAAAGCTTCAATTTGTCAATAAATTGTTGCCAAGATCTTACTGTTCTTATTGTAATGTAGACTTTTTAGCAGATGTTTGGAGGAAGCACATTAAGAGCTTTTTCTTCCGGATATTTACTCTAAATACTGGCACTGAAGCAAGTCTTCAGGTCAAAATAGACATTTAAATAATATTGTGAACATGAGCCCCAAGCTAATGTGGCTTGATACAGTGATGAACTACAGCTGCCTTACCCCTTCCTTTTCAGATCCTTGCTTCAAAGAAATGCAGTTCCTTAGTTAACTGTTGTTATATCCAAGGCAATATCCTACATGTGCCTGTGGCTGAAAAATTTGTTTGTGTTGCTTGAGATCTAAGAAACTAATTCACCTGAAGAAACAAGCCAGCCTTAGCAGTACCTGAAATCCAGGACACACAGATCAGCACAACTGAACTCGAACTGCAGGCACAAGCTGGGGATTACTCTTGTAGAGTCAGTAGGATTTCATGAGATGAACATGATAAATTCCAGACGGGTCAGACCAAGGGTCCTGTTGTTTTTCCTGGGGGCAGTACAATGAAAAGGAGCTTTCTGCTCCATAGCAGGAGCCTAAAGAGTTGGAATCGGGCAACTGGTTTAAACATAGCTAAAAATAGGTATTTAGTTGCACTCATCATTTTTAACACCTGTTTTAATTGACCTGAGATTCTTGTTTCTTAAAGGTAGAAGAAAGGTAAGGTGCAGCAAAAAGAAAGCCTATAGTTCAGATGTCTTAAAAGTTGAAGCATAACTGCCTTTATTATACTGGAATTTCCTCTGAACTGAAGACAGTTATGCTTAGTGGCTACAGTAAGATTCTGCATTCAGTAGGTCAGCTCCAGAAGGCAGTTTAGATGGCCATGTCTAAATACAGTACCTAAGCCCCAGAGGCATCCTGAAGATCTTCCTGAAGTTCTTCCACTGCCCTTGTCTAGTCAGTGTTTCAGTTGTGACATAACTAGCACTGCAGCCTCTGAACCTGACTGAGATCCATAATCTAGGTATTTCCTTTTAAGGGCTTTAAGTCAAGCCCCAGTTTCATGGTCACTTAAAGTCAGGATGTAACCCCACACTGGAGTCAAAAGCTGCAGTCCCTTCTTTGTCACCTCCAGCCAAGAAAGTACTTACTTCCATGTAGCTGTCCTTTGAGCTGGCACAAGTGTTTGAACTTAACTGAGGAACTGATCTGAACTAAAAGGAATCTGGCAAAAAAGGCATGAAGGCTTTAACACAGCTTAGTTCCAGGTACTTGGGCCAGAAAAAGAAAGAAGGAAGGTGTAGGAAACAAGTGACTGTTTCAAAGTGCCTGTGGTATCATGAATGCCTCCTAGTAGATCAAATATTACACAAATGTAGGGGTAGTGCTGCTTATTTTAAGAAGCTTTCTTCAAAGGTAGGAGGCTGGTCCCCCTTCTCACCATTATCTGAGGAGACTCAAACACACATCAGCTCCAGCCAGGTTCACCAATGGCACTGACAGTTGAGAGGGAAGAAGGTGGCATTCTCATTCCCTCCTATAAAGGCTGTGCTGTTCTGCATGGAGGGCTGCTATATTCATTGAGCAGGAACAAGAGAGTGGTTGAGCAGTCAGGATATTGAACTAGAAGGAGGGAGCCCCCTGGATTCTGGTCCCTGTTCCAAAGGCTGCCTTTGAGCCTAGCCTTTTGAGAAAATAAGGCTTGTAAGATGAAGTGTCTGGGTTCATCCATCCCTCCATATCCTTCGCTGATGAATGAGATTGAACGCATCAACCAATTTCAACAAAACCTGACAAAGTAATAGAGGTCTCCAGAATATGAAGTTCTTCCAGTTTAATGAAAAGGGTGACACAGAAGAGGAACAAGACCTTAGCAGTGCCCCACCGCATGGAAGAATGTAGCATGAGCTCACCTTCATTCTTCAAATGAGCAACATGAAAGCATGAGCGCAAGAGAGTGATGTCAGAAACAGCACAAGGAAAGCTTTGTTCAGACCTCAGATTTTACTAGGCACCAAAAAATTGAACTCTGAGACACCAATCCATACGAAAATATTAGGACTTTTATTTACAGGACTTCTTGTGTATTCTACGTTACAGGAGTACAATGCAGAAACCAGGCCTTACTCTGCCCAGGTGATCATCTGAATGACTCATCTTCATGCTTTTTCTTTCCTAGCTTTTTTTCTGTATTTTAATGAAATGGAACAGTAGCAAATTTCAGTAGCAAAACTTAAGTAGCAACTTAAGAGTAATGCTAATAGTTAGAGTGCTTCATCAGGAACTGAGCTGGCTGAGAACGAATCTTTGTATTTTTGGTAGGATTTGATGTTAGTTGACTGTGCGGCCATATAGGCAGTCGTGATAACTCAAGCCCAACAGTGGGAACATATGGCTTGGGACAGCAGTAAGGTGGAGAAGGGGAAGCGCAGGGAGAATGCCAACCCACTCATGAACAGCATGTGTGGACTGAGAAGGTGCACCCTCAGTTCTCCAGATGATCTCTGTGATTTTGGGTGACATGGTCTAGTATGTTGTCCCTGTCCATGGCAGGGGGGTTGGAACCAGATGATCTTAAGGTCCTTTCCAACCCTAACTATTCTATGATTCTGATTTTAAATCTAGTTCCTAATAAGAAACTTACTAGTTTTCCGCTGCATTACCTAGATTACATCCTGTCACCTGAATTACTGTTACATACAAGTGTTGCTAATGTAGTCATTAGCAGAGCAATACATTTAGAGTAAGTGTGACTGAAAATGAGGGAGCACTGAACATTAACCCGACTGCCTGGGGGTTTCCTCTCAGATCAGTACATGTGCTAAGTAAATAATAGCAGTTACACAGAGATTTTGATTTATTTTGCCCACCTTTTTTTCCTTTCATGACATCCATTAGTGTGTTTTTTTCACGAAACAGATAAACACTTTGTGGCTCATCAGAACATGCCCATACAGTATGCATGTCACCATATTTAAACCTCAAACCACTTACAGCTCGTAGTAATTAGCATCATGTGAGTTGTCTCTGGAGTCACATTAGTATGTTGATTCATGCCAACTGGATGCCAAGTCATATGTTACTGTCTGAAATATGTGACACATGCTAAAATGTGCTCAATATTTACATGAATATTCAGTAATTCAGATCTGGAAAAGCATGTCTTTAAAGAGAGTAAGCTACTGTTCTGCTGGGTTTCAGGTGCTTGGCACAGTCAGGACAATTTTCAGATCAATTATATGTTCCCATCACACATCAGTAGCCAATTTCATTGAGTCACCTTGAAACCTGTATTTTGCTTGCAGGACTTTCTGTGAGCTCATCCTTCTAACTAGTTTTCATTTAGGAAAATGTTTTGATCCCCTGTGTCACTGTGAGTTACCCTTTTCCCCTTAATTTTGCCTGAGCTCTCTCTGGCAAAACTATGTGCAACATTTCTCATTGTAGATGTTAACTTCACTTTGAAACTTACTCCCTGCACACTGCTCTTGGCTTTTTGGAAGATGCAATCAGGGTTAACCGTTCTCAGATGCAGAGCTGTCAGCTCTGAGAGACAGGTATGAATGGTTCCTCACTTCAAAAACTCTCTTCAGGATTTAAAAAATAGAAATACTGATGTAAAAGTCTCTGTTGCTTGGCGTGCCTTGTCTGTGGTACATACATTTTTGTATTATCTGGTATTATTTGTTTGTATATATTGTAAGAAGAAATTAAACTTCATATGTTAAAATGTCAGTTGATGTGCTTCATTATATGAACTGGTATTTTTCATAGGCCAGCTGTTAGTGATGTTTCCTGGAGAAGTTTTGATTTACATCAGTGGGACTGAAAGCAGAATTAGGAGTTTTACATTAACTTTTTTTTCTTTTCCTGTCATTAAAATAAATTGTTCTGTTTAAGTAAATTCATAGCTCCTTGAAATATTGATAACTATAACCCTAGGAAAAAATATGTATTGTATCCTAGAGATCTAACTAATATTCCTACAGAGGTTGGTCAAACAGAACTCTGACACAATCTGTCCTACTGTAATTTTAGCTTAAGAACTGCTCAGACACCTTTTAGTAACTGGAGTGTGTGTGTGCATGTGTATGCATAATACATATATTTTTACATATATAAGCATTTCAAATATAAACAGCCAATAGACAAAGTAAGAGCATACACACATGTGTGAGAAATGAATGAACAAATGAATACCAGAAGTGGAAATGACTTGATTTTTCTATTATTTCTCCTACTGTTTTCTGCATCATTGCTATTCTTGGTCTGTAGGAAAACGACTGATTCAGGAGCCTGCCACAGTTTTGCTGTTCATTCACTGACTGAGCCTTACAAGGAGCATGATATTTTTCTGTTACTCATTTAGTTTTTAGAATTTTGTATCTAAACTATTAATATGTAATGTGTATAGCGAATACTAAGGAAAAAAATTGTTTCATATAGAGTTTGCGTGAATCCCACTGAAGTTAATGGGAGAGTTCACCTGAGGTTACAATCTGATATTATGTAAATGCAGCTTTTTACGTCATATTCTGCAAGTGCTTGGAGCTAGAGAACAAGCACTGCTTCTAAGGTAAATCCTACTGTAGATCCTTCACATTCATTGCTCAGATTTGGTAGAACTGGTATACATATCTTGTTGAAAATCATTTGTTATTGATAAATTATAGGGAAAATAAATACTTTCTATTTGGGAAATTCTACTATTTCGTTTGCCTTAACATACTTTCTTCAACGTTGCCTTAATCCTGCTTTTCTGAGTCACCATGTAAGAAAAGCAGATCTGCAATCTGCCATCTAGTGGCAAAGTTATGGCATTAAGAGCACACGGAAAATTATTTTTTTTGGTGTTTTTTTTTTTTCCTTCTTACAATGTAACTTAGTCAAACATCTTGCAAATATTAGTTAGGAAACAGACAAAGGCAGATGTCAAATGTGAAAGGGAATAATGATACAATTAGTGTAATTTCTTGGGTCATGTAAATCATGACAAATCTTCAGATTATTAAGAGAAGAAAGAATCTTAAAACTATTTTCAATTAAGAAAATAAGTATGTCTAAAAATATATAATTGCATGTTTCTAGTTAACACTGGTACAGTTATATTATTTGAAATGCATAAATTACACCTTTGCAGAGAAAAATGTCATTGATAACTAAATTATTATATTAAAAAGTTGACTGTAAGTGCAGTGTATATAGATAGATGAAGAGAAGAAAGGTCATTAGTATTTTGGCAGAGCTCAGAGATTAATCAGGATGAGGGATCTCCTATGTGACACACAAGGCAAAGTTAAACCCAGACTTTCAAAGACAATGCCAACACTTAGTTTTGCATGCTGTGGCTGAAATTTATCCCCATTAAAGTCAGTAGCAAAATTCAAGCAGACTTGCTGAATAAAGCCAGCGTAGGTTTCTAACACAAATTTAGATGAGAAATAACCCCATACCTCTTCCTCATCCCCATTTCAAAATAGCCAGCAGGTTTATGATGGGTTTGATTAGAGAGAATAGAAGAGACCCATATTTGGACAACCAAATGATGGTCTTGACATTGAAGTGGAAGCCAAGGCCCTCTAAGCCCTAGCCTGGTACTAATTTAGTTTCTCTTTGTAGCATTAGCCAGGACAGTTTTATCAACCAGTGATGTGCGAGTAAGTCTGTGAGACTTGCCTAGAAGAAAAATGCTTTGCAATGCCATTGTGTTCTTTAAAGTAACTTGTAAAGTATTTGCAGTTTCATAAAATCAAGTGTTTTGCTCTCTTTTCTTCTAGAGAGTGTCATCATTCACCAGTTGCGCATGAACTCTAGATGAGTTACTGCCCCCGCTCTATGCTCTCTGTGTGCACTACCCTCTTTGCCAGTTGGATGGATCACTGTAGAAGCTCTCTGCCATCAACACCAGGGTCATTTGTGCTACTGATTGTTCGTGGAAGTATTTATTGCTTCCATTAGATTTTATATATTGTTTCTTGGTAGAGCTTTAAGAATGAAGGGCCTTGCTGGTATTTTGAAAGTACATAGTCAAAGAGAAAGAAGCAGTCTTTCTGCCAGCTGAATTTCACTTTTATTTGCAAAGCCTAAGGCACATGCTTGATTTTGTTTGATGTTTGCCATATAATTTATTTTTATAATACACTTTGTAAAGTAACTGTCCCAAAGTTGCAATTCCTGTTGTTCATGGTGCATTTATTTGTAGAATACACTGTCAAATTCACAATTTGATATTTTTGTAATAAATGCTATGTAAAGAAATAAAAATTTAACTTCAGCAATGTTTTGTGTATTCAGCATATTTGGTTTTGCCACCATGAGATTCTGTGAGACTAAATACTCTGAAGCCTGCTGTATGGAATTTGTACTATTGCAGAATATTTCTTGCACTGTGTGATGGTTTGGCATAAAATTAAGTATTAAAGTCCAATGCCTTGAAATGCAACCAGATTTACTCATTTTAAACAACGTAAGCCAGTTTTTAAAGCTGTGATTTTTTTTCTATATAATGTATGTTTTTATTTCTGCCTGTACCAAAAAAGTTAATTTTCACTACACTGTAACTAATAAATTTTCACAACTATGCAATTGTAACCAAGTGTTTGTATTTTAACTCTGATTTCTTAAGATTGACAGTACTCACGTGTGCATTTTTTATAGGGACAAAATGTATGGCTTTGGAAGTTCCTTTTTCTGACTCATATCTCACTGTGGTATCAGTGATGTACATAGTTAAATTGATTCAGATGTTAAGATATGGAGAGGAATCTATCACCAAGCACTTAATGACTTCATGGTTTCTAACCTTGTCCTTTCACTGCACTGGCAAAGATAAACATCTCTGGTTTGACTGTATGTTCAGAATATTTACTCCTGAACTAGTATGACTGTAGAAATGAGGTGCTGTGCACTCTACCTTACACTGAAGGTGGCTGCAGCTTTTCAAATAGTATCCAGAGAGTTCTGTGGCAGCTATATTTAAAATGATTTTTGAATGAATTATACATAAAGCTGGATACAACCCAGGGAGGGTCTTTTTTCCTTATACATTTCATAATTAATGATTTTTAATCTAAGTCACTGGCACGTATTTAAAATACTGAAGATTTTTGAATTGCAGAAGTTACTGGGAGAAACTACTTTTTGGAACGGAAAACAGTATTGTTTGCAGGAGATACACTTTGAGATGCCAGAGAAAGTGCATTAACTTGGCGTCCAACTGAGATGACTAGGTCAGTTCATCTTTGAAGCTGTACTATCGCACTGCTGTGTAATCAATTTGATCTTCATGGGAGCCATGGGACCTGCTTTTCCTTCTAGACATAAGTTCTGCAGCAAATGCTGACATTGTAGAGAAGCAGGATATTCTGGGACCTGTATAAATTTTCTTGGAGTTGATCTGCATTGCAAAGAGTTTGCTAATTGAGCTATACTGAGTAATGGAAACAAATGCTGCTTATTTGCGCAAAACGGTCGTTTTGTTGGTATAGCTTATACTTTACCTGGTACACCAAGTTTTTTAAGGAGTGGTCTTTTTCCTTACAGCACACAATATATGCTAATAACATAGCTATGTCTGTAGAGCATATTTTAGAGCGAGCCGACAAGAATTACAGCTTTTAGAGAGTAATACAGCTGAGGTGAATAAAGTTTAGTATGCACCACATTTCAATTTGCTGCGCAGTAGAACGAACATTGTAATGACCCAGATCTTCTATTTCAAAGCATTACTTGGAAATCAAAACCTGTCTGCGTAAGAACTACATTAAGTTCACCTGGAATGAAACTGCTGACTATTTGAAACTGACAGTGACATGCCTGCAATAAACTTCAGCCTTTAAATATCAGTAAGATATAAGTAAAATCTTACTCTGAAATTGAGTCTAGATTTAAAAGGTCCCAATGAATGTAGCAAATATTTTCCCTTGTCTATATTTTAATATAAAGCCAACTTCCCTATGAATGTAAGTTGTTTCCTTTTGGTTTATTTATGGTTTTGCAAATACATTTAAGTTTTTAAGCTTTACAAAATAAAGGTTTGTTTAAAGCATAAATATAGTCATGGTGCATTTGAAATAATAATCCTGATCTGACACCTGGCAAGCAGCTAAAGTATTTCATGGAAATGCCTGGAGGGTAAAACTAAGGTGTGCAAAGGGTGCTTTGACAGGTGTATTTCATCTTCAATGCAATTATGTTCCTGGTCAATTTTTTACATTACCTGATTTGGATATGAATCTGAAGCAAGTAAGTAAAGGAAGTGCATTAGCCTATATTTTGGGCACACTTGGGAAGAAGTCTGTTAATGTAGACTAAAGATGTGATTAATTTCTACAGATATTGTCATTTGAAAGGAATTAATCAGGAAGTGCTTTCAGATGAAGATAATGTAGAGGCTATCTTGGGCTATAGATATCAATAGCTTTTAAGCAGTTGAAAACAAGTACAAGATCAACTTTTCTCTTAAAGATCTCTTACTGTCTAAAGAAGACTGAAAGACCTCTGGGGATAGTATAATTATGTAGTAGTATTATTAGAACACTATATATTGTATACTATATATTATATAGTATACACCTTAGTATAATTATAGGTGATAAAACATGATGTTTCAATCTATTAAAAAAATCTTAAATACTTTGATTTCTAAAGAAAAACTCTACAGCCATTGAGTTTCCCTTTTGCCTCATTGTGAAACATAATTGGACCAGAGGAGACAAAAGTGTTTTGTAGAACCATCTCTAGTGTAGAAAAACAGATGAAAAATGGAGGTTACTGCCCTGACTGCTCCACCTCCTACTGTGAATTGCTGGGTTTTACCTCTTCTGAACAGTAACATTCAAGTTGAAAACTTCATATTTAATGCTTTAAGTTTTGTAGATTTGCTCCCTGAAACAATCTATTTGGCCATTAGTGCATTTTATTTGCCTTCCCTGTTCTAAATATTAGTGGGTTTAACCGCATCAGTTCCCATAACTGAAGGTGGCAACTGAAAACCAAAGATAATAAAGAAAAGGGTGAAAACAGGAACAAGAGGCTTAGCTAGTGGGAGACAGGAAAAGGTAGGGCCCACAAGATAATGGAAAAGATTAATTAGGAATGAGATGCAGCTTTAGCACAGATTCCACAAGGAATACGATTAATTTATGAACCCGATAGAATTATTTAGGCACCAAACCAGTCCTTAAGTTTTAATGTCCAGATTTCTTACGCTGCCTAATGAGATGAGGTCTTTAGAGTCTCCACAAAAAGCCGGCAGTGCCACAAGTCACTGCTCCCCCCAGTGGTCTTTGGTGAAACTTTCGGTTCCTCAGAGAACTGAAGGGCATCTATTTTAGGGAAACTATTCCACAGACAGCTAAAAAGCCTCAGACTGGAATACACGCTTACAAGGTTAGTTAATTAAATAGCTTGGGTTGGGTTGTTTGTTGTTTTTAGGGGGTTTGGGTATTTTTTTTTTTCATAAAATCAAGAAAATACATAAATACTGGCTGAAAGTGCATTTTGGCTACAATCTGTATACTAAAAGGGCTAGAGCCCTCACAAAACTTTAAAGCAAAGGAGCCAATAAAGTGAGAAACATGTACTTTGCACGTTGCATTGGCTTGAGCAGTAAATGAACTAATAAATGTCTTGAGCCTGACAAAACAAGTATTCTGGGATACAAATGCACACTGCTTTCCACATGGTAATTATTTAATGAACTGAAGCAGGATTAGCTCCCAAGGGAAATAAAAAGCAGCAACTCTGAGAACAACATCTGTATGTGCGTTAACTGCACTCTGATTCACACATACCTCCTGACAACAGAGCAGG
>JANHGB010035775.1:0-17018 GCA_026283785.1 Coracopsis vasa
CAGTTTTACATCTTCTACTCTATTACCCACTGGAATGTTCCTTGGAATTCCACCCAAGATCCAGAAATTAAGAGGTCTTGATCTTGATACTAGAGAAACCTGTAAGCAAGATAAAAGTATTTCCACACATTTTTTGAGCGTGCACAAAAATGAATACAGGCTAAGAGATAATAGCAAAAGATAAGTTACACAAAATAGCAGTTGGAAGTCAGTATTCATGTCAGAGGTGGTCTTGTTCTATCTTTTTTTTCTTTTTTTCCTTTACCTACAAGCCAAACACCACTAAGCCAGAAACCACCAACCAGTACAGTCTCACAGTAACAAGATATTAATAGTCCATGGAAAAATCAACATATAATTCTATATTATGGTACTAGAGTCCCTGTATTTTTTTTAGTTCTGACCTAACTGTAACAGGAGAAAAGGCAGTGGGGTGACATGCAAAAATGTGCGCTCATTTTAATTCATAGTGTATTCAAAATACTGTTGATAACTTCTCATTTGATATGTTTGTAAGGAAAACAGAAAGCTAGGAATTTTACATAAAAATTTTAGTGTTATTGCTTTTAGTTTAAACAAACCTGTCATCCTTTAATACACAGAGAAATATATCATAATCCTCTGAGTCTATAAAGTGACTTTGAGATTGTAGCATATCTCCTGCCTCCTGAGGGCTTTGTCTATGGCCTGCCTTCTCCACCATTAGTTATCTAGGCTCCTCTCAAATGTGAGTTCTTTGTTGTTGGTGGTGGTTTTGCATACATAAGTAAATACACAAATGTTTTCATTAGATAGCAGAGAATGCACTTGTATTACTTGTGCGGACCTTTGACGAAGTCACCCACATACTTACAGGCAAGTAGGCATCTGCAAAATCAGACCCTAGGCATTTCAGTGGTTTTACTTAAAATGACTTCATGGAAGTTCCTGTATACTATAATGGTCAATGACCTGAACTGGGCTGAATCATGCCTAATGCCTAACTTATTCTTCATTTCTATGCATGCTTTATTGTTCCCTGCCACATCTTTCACCATTGTCCCTTCTTGCACAGATTCCCTTTGGCTTCAAGTAACTTGGAATTGCTTATTGCTGCATTTCCTAGTTCTTTCTATATCTTCTAATCATCATACACACAGCAATATATATATAAATATATATATCAATGTATTATATTGATTAATTTCTTGATGTCAAAATGCCAAATCCAGCAACAATAAAGGAATTTTCTGGTTAACAACTTGAAAAGAACTTGGTCTGCATCTGACTAGCCCAGTCTCTTGCAGAGGTAGGCAAACAGTTTAGCAAACTTCTAATCAGTGTCTCTCAGCTGCTGCCTCTTGGAAACACTGAAGCTAGTTCAAAAATGCAAAGTTCTTCATTGACTTCAGGAGTGTTAAAATAGCAGAAAAAACTTCAAGCAAAAGAGAAGGAATACAGACAAAGCTCTTCCAAAACCTCTCCCTCTAACAATTAAAAGTGAGCTTGAAAGGAAGAATCCACTCAGCAGGCAGGATTTAGAGGATAAGATGTTATACATATAACATCACTCTCACAATCAAGCCAAGAGCTGCACTCAGCGTGCAAAGGTAAAGCTTTAGGTCAGAACAGAAATGTCAAAACTTCCAAAGAATTCTGGATACATGGAGCCCAAGGTAATGCGAATGCTGACCAGGTCTGAATCTTAGGCTTGCTTCTAGGACTCCTTGGGTCTTAAGAATGCTTTGCTGCTGTTTGTATTCTGATCCTAAACAGAGATTAGACACTTGGGAAAACACTGTGTTAATCTATTCCCCAGCGGTTCACGCTGGTCACCAGTCCTGCTGAAAAGCTTTAAAACTAGGCAACAGTATTGGAAGCAGAGCCAAACCAGCAGTGTTATTTCTAAGGCTGAGGGCTCCATTCCAAAACTACTGTCTCCTCTTCTCAAGCAGCTTACTAAAAATTACCATGATTTGGGGGTCAATAAATCTTTTTTTTAAGTGATAAACCACAAAGTGCCCCATGAATTGATCTACTTCATGTTGCCATGGCGTTTGCCATCTTCTTTTTTTCCACATACCCAAGTATTTCATTTTGCTCTCTCTTTGAAACTTGGAGGATTTGTGTTTCTCCCTCTCCCAAGATAGTTATCATTGGCTAGTGCATCAAACAATTTCTTCTAGTGAACTTCAGCCACAGAACAAATACACCACCTCCCAAACCAAAGGCGCCCTCTTCAAATCACAGTTCCTTTTGGCTGCCAGCTGCTCTCATACCATTATACCCAGAGCAAACTATAAATCTTTTGCCTTGGACACTACTCAGGAGTGTAAAACTAGCTATTACAATGATTTTAGTAAAATGATCAACTGCTAGGAAGGGATTGTGCTGTAGGTGTAAGACATTTCACAGAGACAATTTCATACAGCTCCACCTTTTACTTTTCAAAATTCAAGGGCTTCCCTCTAGGAAGCTATATTTTTTCTTATGTGCTGATGCTTTTTTCTGTTTCTTCTTTCTGTCCCTTGTCATTTTCTTTTTTGCTTGTTTGTTGGTCTTGGCTTGGGTTTGTTTTGGGGTGGGTTTATTTTTTTTTCTTGTGTGGTCTCTCGCACTCCTTGTGAGCTAAGAAATGTATCAGGATTACAGGAAACACAACCACACCTGATTCTATATAAGGAAGAAACCTTATTGTTGCTGCCTTAAATGAAAGGTAGATTTGAAAATGCCAGACCAATTTTCTATCTATTGAGACCAAAACCTCACTATATTGTCATAGGACTTCGTTTAACCCTGAATGGTTTTGTCTTCAGATTAGCTTAAAAGGAATTCTTTATGCTATTGAAGGTGTGGGGAAGTAATAACTCCTCCTAACACCTCCTCACTATAAACCGCCCGAAAAACTGTGCATGGAAGGGTACTTTTTTTTTTTTTTCCCCTCTCCTTATTGAAACCAAAGCTTTCTCCTCCTCCATTGGTATATTCTGAGTTTAAAACATGTTTTAAACTGCATTGCTACATATTATGCATCGGAATTGAGAATTTTATATAGTCTGTAATATGGTATATTATTCTAATCCAAACCCTGGTGTAGTACATAAGCAGAAGTTTCAGCAAGGTAGTTATGATGATAATCAAAATGCGGTGGCTTTGGATTACATGGAAAGAGCTTTCCTTGCTGTTGTCCAAAGGCACATGTGTCCCCCCGGCAGATATAAAGGAAGCTTCACACCAAAGGCTGTGTTTGGCTGTTTGTTACCTCAGTTTGTCACCATTTCCACTGCTCCAAAATGCTTATTCCTGCTGCCTCAGTTATACATGGGAGTGAGAGGAGGGAGAACTTTGAAGTTTTTGCTCATAAATACTTCATTTCCAGGGCTGTGCAAAGCTGCATAGGTTACTTTCCACTCTGTGAATTTGCTTTGCATCCATTTGATTGCTCGCATGCTTTGTACTTTGAGGTAGTTTTGCTTCCTTTCAAGTTACTTGGGGAAAGATGTGAGTTTTTTTCCTGCTGCCCTTTCAGATCCAGCTAACAAGAAATCCTTTGCTACAGGGCAAGAGTGAAACATCATTAGGTGATAACTTCTTTTCCACAAGTGTAGCAGGTATAACAAAGCTGCTTTCCTGCTAAGGCTCCCAGCCTTGAGAAAGGGAGGAGCCTAGCCCCAAAGGACTGTGTTTCTTTGGTTGCTATAATTTATGTTAAAGTCCTTTTGTCAGGAGAGAGCAAAAGTTACTTAAAACTTCTTTTTTTTTGTCTCTTTCCTTCCAAAGCGATGCAAAAGCTCACACTCTGTGCTTTTACAATCAGATCAAGCAGGGAACTTGTCCCTGCACAGGTAGCATATGCATCACCAGAGTATTTTTAGTGCAGCAAGTCCCCTTGTCTTCAGGTCTGAAGACAAGCTGCTTTCTCATCTTGCCTGCTTTTGTATATTCTAGCTGGCCTTCCTGGAGTATGCTTAATCACAGAGTGGAGAGCTTTTTCCCTTCCTAAGCAGTCTTTGGAGGGAGGCTCAAGCATGTTCGCTGATAAATTTAAGAAAAACTGTAGGACATTGGTGGAAAAAGAAGCAATTCACATAAATGTCCTGTCAAAATGAAATATAAGGGCATAAGATTTGCAGAGGAAATCAAAGTCTGAAAAAGTTATTACCCTTGTTTAGATTAAATCCAAGACAGCATTTTAACAAACAAGCAAAACCTCTGGCTAGCATGTGATGTCTCAGCCTTTCTCTTCTTTTATGATTAAAATTAGATGTATTTTCTCCTCGGGCCCATAATCCCCAATAAATTAACCCATCCAGATAGCACATGCATAGGATTTTTGTGCAGGTTTTTTGATTTTGATTACATCGCTTATGGTTGCAATTTAGGTAGCCTTGATTCCAGCCATTGTTGTTCCTGGGGACTTGGGCACCTTTAAACTGCTGAGAAAATCTCAGCTCTTTCACGGATCTAGTTATGTTCTTGGTTTCAAACAGATAAACATGTCTCTGTTTTGTTGATGAATGACTTGAAAGCATAATTTTGCAAATATGGTGCTGTGTCTATAGTATGTCATCACTCTTTAATAGGGACTATGTGCTTACACTGTTGTAAGCTGGAAGAATTTACGTGTGAAAGGGTTAGGTTTTATCTGTAAATACAATTCCCAAACATTCAACAGAACTACAGGAAACATTACATTAACTGACCTGTCACATAGATGCAGCAAAACTGACAGTATTAAGGCAATGTAATTTTTGAAGTGCTACAAATCAGAAATTCAGCTTGTATCTCTTATGACAAACTTCATATAACAAAACAAGCTTATTAGCAGAAATACCTTACTTTCTACTCTAGTGCCAGGTAGACACTATATGAAGTTCATACTGCATGACTCTAAAGCTTTACATCAGTAAAAGCTCTTTATATTAAAGCAGAAGAAATAATGCTAAAATAATGGGTTACAATAGAATGTGAAATGCAGAGCAGAGAATCCTTTCAAAGCAAGGAGATTCATCCTCTCCACTTGAAAGTTACTTTTAACAGGAGGACAGAAGTACTTGGCTAATGTGGCAGAGGATAAGGATGCACCCAATCCTTACTGCCACAGTCCTGGGGGATCAGGATTAAAATAGGTACAAAATGAAGGAGAGTTTTAATACTTCAAACTTATGTTACTAAACTAGAAAGTAAATCTTCCTTTTGCTTTGACTATGGGTAGTACATTGTAACACTAGTAGATGACGGGCAGATTTTAAAGACATCTTTTAATATGGCCATTTTAAATGCTATTTAAATAAAGTGTATCACACAAGTATGTTTTACAGTTATAGCACCTATAGAGCAAATGTGTTATAAATCATTGACACAAATCCTAACAAAGCAAGATGCCTGTTGACATAGGCAAAAATAAAAGTATACCTGAAGGTGCTATTATTCCACTTCCATGTCCTCATGTCCTTATGCATGCAATTTAGTAGCATAAATGTAACTTTGGAGAAGCCATTTTTCAAGTAGTCTGGAGCTTCTGTATTTCTGAAAATCAGGCTTTTAGAAATGTGAGATTCTTTCCACACATCCTTCTGGAAAGTTCATTCTTCTTAATTTAAAAACCACAGCAGCAGCAGCCGCCTTATGGATATACATGACAGCCCTTCTGTGTCTTTTTCCTTTTCCTTAGTCTGCCATTTTTGGACTTGAATAGTGAAGCCTGCTCTTGCCTGACTCCTCAGCATGATATTTTTCACTGTGAATTCAGAGTCATGCTACAAAACCCAATATACTATCCCTTTTTTGGGGGTGATGGAGGAACAGAATGTAGGGGACAGGGGAATGTTCTCTACAAACTCCAGCCTATTCAGTTTTTCTTGGAGTTCCTCTGGTTTCTTTTAAGTAGAGCTGCTGTGCTATTGACATTTGCTAAGTTATAACACCCTGAAGACTCACACACTGAGCTATAATACATGTTTTCTATAAATCATGCAGAGACACCCGCACTGCTTGTTATGCTTATGTAAACCTCCATGCACACACGTAAATACCTAGGTGTATATAGCCAAAATTCATCAAAAAGTGTAGTGGGGAAGGCAAAGCCTCCATAATGTTCTTTTTGAAGTTCTTTGGTCGAGAAGCATGTAAATATATGAATGGGTGTAAGGGAGATAGATGGGAGCATATATCCACACCTGCTAAGTAAGTGGGAAGTAGTGTCATCTAGTGGTTAGCTCAAAGCGAAATGTGAGAGGAGCTGTAAGTAAGTATATAGGGACAAAATTTTTAATTCTTGCCTTGCTGTGCTGTGCAACTTACAATGAATAGAAATTATTTCCTATATCTCATTGATTCAGCTAGAAAACAGGGGAAAGTAAAGCAAGTAGATTAATTACTGTTGAAACTTTCAGTAATTTAAGTTCATCCAGTTTCCAAAAATGTGCAGACACATCTATGTGTAGTAATAACCTTATAAAATGGAACTAATTTGACTAAAAGCTGGTTCTTATTCTTTCCTCTTCTGACAACATGATTGTTAGAAATGATATCCTTTCATAGTCTAAAGCACTCTCTAGTGTCACTTCTGGCTGCAAGAAAAGACGGACTTGAGCACTTGCTTACAAATGAAGGAAGCGGTGGTGTTAAGCACATACTTAAAGCTAAGTGTATGATTAATTTCTCTGTAGATTCGGGGTTTATAATATGAATGGAGTGCTGTAATCTGGTAATCTGCTCTTAAAATTTTATCAAAAGACTTAAAGCTGTAATTTGTAGATACTTCTTATCTAAGAATAACTATAGAGTGTAACATAAAAGCTAATTTACACCTGGGTGTAACATTATTGGTCTGATTATTTGCAAGGCAATCTTAATTAGTTTCACCCATTACGGTTTTATCTACTAAAATGAAAGAAACAAAAATCTACTGAAACTGTTGAATGGAGGGCTAACCATAGTAGAAAGGAGCAGTTATTAACAGGACTTTTCCAGCTGCCCTTGCTAACAGGCAACTCTAAAGCAACAGCTATGCATGTCTTAAGTTTCTGCTAACAAAGCTGATTTCTAACCAGAAGGCTAGAGTATTCCTTTTCATCTATTAAGTCCCAAAAGTGACAGTACTCCTTCATATCCCTAATATTTCCTTTTCAGCTCACCAAGGCCAAAATGTCATCTTTTCTTGTAAAACAAAAATCAAAGCCAAATGGTTAAAATGCAAAGTTTTGGTTAAACAAACAGTCAGTATTTCAGTGGTTTTATCTGCAGCCTGCAGAGCAACTAAACAAAGCCAAGATATTGTCCATCTCTTTGACAGACAAAGAGCCTCAGAGGTCCAGAATGACATGCCCGGGGCTGGCACGTGATTAGAGTAATTAAATTAAATAGCAGGAAACATGTTTTCCATATGCCATTGCCTGGCCACACACAAACTGTAACAGTAAATCTTTTATATTACATTGATTCAGGGAAATGTAGAAACATTTTGAAAACGCATGATGCCCACAAAAATAAAGTTAAAGGGAAAACAGTGGCATACTCACCACACTCCCTGGCTTTGGTCACTGGCCTGAAATGCTAAACAAGTTAATTCCATATTTATTTATTATTAAAGGTGTAGCTCAAAATGCCCTGAGCATGTGAACATTCAGGAAGTATTACTGGGTGCACACTGGAGGGTAGTGCTGATGCTCTGGTTCAGAGGCAAAAAAAATAAAATCCATCCAGTAAAGAGAAACATCTCAGGTATCCTACAAACTGAGATCCCAACATATTTCTGTCAGTCTTTTGCAACAGTCTGGCCCTCCAAACATGTATTACAAAGGAATTTTTGTCTTGGTTCTGTTTTCCACAGCAATATAAACTCAGATTTCTTTGTGTTCATGGCCAGTTGTTAGAAATACAGCATGTTTATCCATGCTTGTTATCCTCTTAGTTGCTGGCTTGGCTTAAACAATGACAATGTGCCATAATACAGTCAGAAGAATTGCTAGTTGGTGGAATCGGCTGTCATTCTTGCATTTATTTGTCACTGCAGTATGAAGATCAACTAGAACATTCGCTAATGTATTTCTGATTCATCTTTCAGTGGCTGATGATGCCAAATTAAATCACTGGTATTTCTGTTTTGTTATGTTTTTGCACAATAGGGAAAAGGCTGCAAATCCATTTGGAAGGATCTATTAATCAGTGAGATCACTGATTTAAATAGTCCAGTCCTTAAGATTTTTTAGGAGATGACATACAGGAACATTTCCTATATATATATAAATATATATATATATAAATCCTGAAGACTGCAAAATGCTCTTCAAGTGAAGAGAATGAAGAATTTGGGAAAAATGATCTTAGAACATGGCAACCTGTCAATGAAAGTAAAAATGTGTCTCACCATTTTCTGGTGAAATAGATACTAGACAATTTCATAGGCATTTTAGATATTCTATCTTCACTTTATTGCCTTGTCCCAGAATGCTCAGATACAAAACGACAGAAGCTTCAGTGCTTCTGATTCAGATCCAGCAGTGACCTATGGTATTAAGTTTAATAATTGATTCAATTCAATGAAATCAAAGTACAAGCTTCCAGCTGGAAAAATAAATGTCAGTTTATCTTTGAAAAGCAGTGTAAGACAGATGACAGAACACTGATAGTCTTGGATCAACCTTTAGCAGTCATAGTATTTCTCAGGATATTGAAGTGAGATTTAAGATGGAGAACTAGGAATTGGGACTTGATTCTCTACTCCTTTGAATGCTTTCTGTATTAACTAATCTCCATTATTTGATCAGGAAAGCTTGAAACAGTGAATCTGAGATTGTTAAAGGAGACAGCAATGACAAGAAAGTGAAAACCAATGACTTATGTTGGTAGCAGATGGCAGAGCTTTTATTCTTCTTAAACAACATTTCTTCAACTGTCTGAACTCTTCTATTCCCTGAAAGCATCAGTGCATTTCAACTTAAATTATTTTGCCTGAACTTTCTATACAATAGGTTAAAATGATCAGTTGATAGGCAAAGCAGTTAATCCCTCATTACCACCTTGTCTTCTGAGAACAAAGACAATAGAGAAAGTTCTTTGCAGAAGGTAGAAACCAGGAGCCTCTGACTGAGGTAGTGTCATCCTTGGGAGGGGACAGTGCTGCCTTCCAAGCCAAGGAGGTCTCTCAAGACTAGCTACAAGGTGACCTGTAAGACATTTTACAGCTGCTGCTTCACATCCTCTGCCTCTCCCCACCATTATTCCCAGAGCAGTGCTGGAGTGAGGAGGACACCTCTCCATCCACTCCTCCTGCTTCTCAGCTGCTCTTGGCCTCCGGGCAGTGTCTCTTACCTGGCATAAGCGAACCCTGCCATGGGATGGCCAAGCACATCTTTAAACCAGTGATAACTGAAGGCTCATAGCCCTTCCCAAGAAGGTCTCTTATGCCTCTGATCATCAAAAATGGGGGAAATCTGGAGTACTTGGCAGACAGGCTGGTACACCAGCAGGATGGCCACGGAAGAGAGGAGGGGCTGGGGAAGCTTCTGCTGAGGAGTTATTTGCCAAAGGGGAGAAAGGTTGTGGTAGCTTTGGGTGTAATTGTTCTTCTGATTTTGCAAAATATGCAGCAGTAGTGACCAGTAGTTCACTGCTGATGCAACAGCACTGTGATTGTGATCAGTGGAGAAGGCAATAGCTGAAAAGTCTGTTTTCTGGTAGCAGTTGAGAGATCTACTTTGCAGCTTCTGCTTTTGTGTAGAATATCTCAGCTGTGCAGTCAGCTGTGGGCCTCGAATCTCCTTGCTTTGTTAGGCTCAAGCTCTCAGTTCAAGGGATGAACTTTGTGACACGAAAGAGCAGAATGTGTATATATTGGTATTTCTTGATGTAAATTTTCGTTGCATTTAAAGGAATTTTGCAGGTTGAACGCAACTAACCTCAGTAGGATTGTGCCCCTCCATTCCAACATGCCAAATCCTCCTCCATTTCTAAACCCCTCACCTGAAAAGTCAATTTTTTCTTTTTCTTTTTTCTTTTCAATACTTGGCATCCATATTAAATCAGAAGTAAAAATAGGAAATACCAGAAGCACATGAATAATAACTTGCTATACATCAAACATTAAGTGCTTTGTCTTGTGATTTCCTTAACTACTTGCTGAAGTAATCGTGCAGAAGATCAGGTAGACACAGTAAAGCTAATGCTGGTAAGGAGCTTCCAGAAATTTTTCTTCACTAATGCACCTAACTCACTTTGAGTACTAGTCTATAAGTTAATATTCAGCCTTCTGCAATGACATTAAATGTGCAGGTGGCCATGACAGTAAAAGAGAACCAGGCACTGACTTCTTTCTATCACTGACTATTTAATTTCAGAGTATCCTTTCAGGCTTAAATGATCCACTTAGTCATGGCCTCTAGGACTGGGTACTGAAACCCAAATCCATGAAGGAAACTGCTGTGAAACTGTCTCTCTGTGTTGACTACCTGCAGCTCACCTTTATGACAGCAGCTTCACAAATGCTATGCTCCTGTGGGTATGGCACCCCACTGGACTGAACCCTCTGCATCTTTGAGTGCTCTGTGTGTCAACTGATTTCACATCTTGAAAGCAGAAAAAGAAAAACCTGAAAATGAGTTACTGTACTTTGAGTCCTTTTACTTGATTAAAAGCTGGAGGGAAAGGGCCAGAGAGGTGAAAGAAAGGATTACTTCTTTTAAAGGGAAGTCTGAGCTACTACAATAGTGACATATAATAGTATTTAACTTGAAAGCACTCAATTGTTTTGGGAAAATAAGCAGCTTGCTTTGTTACTGCATGGGTACATCAATATGGATGAGGAACAGTCCCCATGCTCATTCTCAGTCTCTTCCTGCAGGAATGAATCTTGTTCCTGTTCCTTTTTTATTTGCTGGTCCTGTGCTGCTTCTCAGAGCCTGGAGATCATAGACTCATAGAACAGTTTGTGTTGGAAAGGACCTTAAGATCATCTAGTTCCAACCCCCTTGATTGATAGCCAAATCAGAGCTATGGAAGTCAGGTGTCCCTGGGCTGCGCCTGTGGATCTGGCACTATCCTTTTTTATTTTTCTGCCAGAAACACCAACAGAGAAGCTTTGAAGCTCTCTGTATTGAGTAAGTAGCTTCAGAAAGCTGAAATCTATGCAGAAACTAATAGCAAAGTGTGACAACAGACTTGTACAAATTTAGAAGAAAAAAGTTCTAGAAAGAAAATGTCAAGGGATGTGCTGTTGAGTTTGGGAGCCTTTGATGCTCTAAGGCAAAATGGATCAAAACGGGTGAGAAATGAGGGAAACCTGATCACCACCTGTCCCTGTGTGCAGTTAGGTAGCTGAGTGATGGATCCATGCTTTCTGATGTGTAGTAACTCTTCAACTTGTATTTTCAGTAGAGGAAGATCTAGGAGAGCAAGCAGTAGAAGCAGCTGGTCTTGGTAGCTATCCCTCTGTGCACACGGTGGGGGAGCATTTCCCAACAGCACTTCTGCCCTGTGCTCCTTATGGGTCTGTTCAGTAATAGAGATCTGCTTTAAAAATCTGCCAGCTGCCACCTAAAAACTACCATGGTTTCTTTCTTGATGGGAGCAAAAGGAAAAGACTAAGTAAAGGGTTGAAAACTGAATCCTCCATGCTTCCCTAGCTGCTTTACAGAGAACCTGAGCAAAGCTTTCTTAAGCCCTTGCCATTGCTGCTTTGCTGCAATCTCACAGCTGTAATTTTCACAAGGCCCTTTGCTGAGGAAATACATGCATTATGAACAGAAAGACCTCCTTGGCCTCCTGGGAATCCAAAGGTCACAGGCCAGAACATGAGAGAAGACAGATTATGCACTGCTTTCTGCATTAGAGCACCTATGTCTCAAAGGGATTCAGGTCAAGCTGCTCTTCCAGGACATTAAACAACGGAGCTTTACGAAGATTTAGCCAGCAGTATACTGAGGTGTGCATTTATTCACTCTCATAGTGTATGAGACGGAAAAAAATGAAAACTTTAGCGTGTGTATGTGTCTGACAGAGAAACATTCAGAGACCAATCCAGAATTCTTCCAAAAATGAAGCGTTTAAAGAAGCAGCTTTCCAAGAACACGTAATCCTCTTCAATAACAATAATAATAAAACCCTGTGCTGTCTGATACAGGAAATGATAAATTGCCCAATGGTATGAAAATAGTATCATCTGACTGTCAAAATGTGAAGTGATAATTAGTGGGATCTGGATTTACAGACTTTTGATTCATGCCAGCTATGTACCCCTGATTAAGTAATTTTGCCTAGCATTGCCCCAGCAGTCTCCTTACAGGCTGCTCTCTCTGACAAAATGAAGCAGTAGCAAAAATAACAAGGTGCTATATCCTAAGTATCTGAAGGAGGAAAACAAGTACAAAAAAAATCTTTTGATTGAAAAATAAAAGCAGCATCAACATCATTCCATGCAGGTACCAGTGAAATGATATAATTTGGTTATGATTTAATGCCATGTGGTCAGTCAGACAGTTCAGTTCTTGATTTAATTATGTGATAAATCAAGTCTTATTGCCTTCTGTAAAACGGAAAGTTTACAATACGAGACAAACAAAAAAATAATTTCCTTGGCAATCATTAAAAAAAGTAGATGCAATACTTTCTGGGGGAAAAAAAATAGGGATAATTTTCAAATCCAACTGGGAAAGAATAATTAATTGTAATTCTTCTCATTATTGTTCACGTTCACATAAAATTGGCATTAAAAATGTAAAAAGAATTCTTCTTCTTGTAGCATAAATTTAAAGACCACAGTTAGTTAGAAACTTGATAAAGGTGGACAGGCTCTTAAGAGTAAAGATGACAGAATGGTGGCTAAATATTCAGATGGGGCTTCCCCTCATGTGGATGAATGAAAAAAATTCACAAAACAACTCCAAATACACAGCACCCTGTCCCCTCGCTCCATCCAGTCAGTCAAGTTTGATCCCTGAAATTGTAATGCCAGCTTGTGTTATATGAGGGCTGTACTGCGACTGTGCACCCACAGACTTGAGGAAGAGTAGAAGGGTACAGGGTTAGTGCCTCTCTTACTGGTTATGCAGTTAAAAGAGACAACTAAAGTATAGCTGAGCTGGTATATGTAAGACTGGTGGCAATCTCATTTAGGAGGGAGGAGAGGTGCTGAAAGGTTTACTTGGAAGTTTGACATTGTTCGAAACTTACATTTCCATTTATCCTACCCTTCATAGCACTTCTCAAGGCTAAAAATGTTGTAACATGCTACCAGCTTGGAAAGACCAAATGTGCAGAAGGGTTCTTTTAACAGCGTATCCTCCAACCAACTTCCTTTATATTTAATTCAAGGCAACTATGGAAAGTAAAGTAATACAAATGCAACAAAGGCTTCACAGCCAGATTAAAACCATCTCATTTAGTCAGCTAATTAAGGCACTGAATCACTTATGAGTAAGCATCTGGTCTGTCAAAACAACTCTAGTGACTAAGTCACCTGTGCAGTCACCACAGAGACTTAGACACTCCTGAATGATTTCAAATTGCTAAGCTGGTACGCTTTTAACTCTCAGCTACTGATGAAATAACCCATGGGGTCTCTAATAGCTGTGTGTGTCCACAGGTAGAAGTTGGCCTCTATGGACTAGATGGGTTATGGTTCTGGAATCAAAATAAGCAAAAGGAATGTGACACTTGAGCTCGATAAATGGGGACCAATAAACCAGTCAAGGCCAAAGGATGCCCCTTCTCAGTCCTGTTTGTGTGTGTGAGTGAGTAAGCATGGCCAAGAAACCTGGCTTTTCCACTGGCTGTGTGAGCTAATTGTATTTTTGGCTTTTAAATCAAATTCCAAATTAGGCTGAAATAGAAGAGGAAAAAAAACAAACAACAAATGCAAAGCACTAAGCCTACCAAATGCAAAGTACGGTGTCTACCAATTCCAGTGGTAAGAGTCTCCAAAAATCACTGGGATTATTGCTCTAGTGCAGAGAAGAAAATTTATCCAGGATGCTCATCTTCTCTTTGCCTGAACAGCAATTCAGCACTCGACATTCTAAACTATATTCCTCCACTGAGCGATGAGGTAACAGAAGCCCCGCTACCACCCAGATAATGGGAACTGCATAAGGAAATCAGAAACTAAACAAATAAATGAAAAGCAAACAAACATTTCTTAAGTGGATAAGTAGGACATGCTGCTAGTGGGACAGAGTACAATAAGGAAATTAACTTGGCTTAGCTAATTTTGGCTGCAAATTGTGAAGTGTTCATAGGGAGAGAAATAAGTAAAACATTTTTAGGTTGGTGCTTGGGATTAACATTTATAGATTTTTACCTCAGAATGCCAGTGAAGATAAAAACAGGGTATAGTTGGCTTAAGTAACATGGAGTAAGTCTTAGTGATCCTGATGATAATGAAGATGGAATGAAGATAGTGCACAAATGAATTTCTGAATAGAAAGGATGAGGGGTGGTAGTGTCTGGAGTGCTCCTGCTTTCCTGAAGGAATTGGCTTTTAATCCTATTTCATTAATGCCAGAAAATTAAAAAAAGGCTAATGTTACAGTATCTACATTTGAGTAATGTGTCTGTCTTGAGTGTGTAAATATTATGAAGCATTTTCCCTCAGTAGTAATTACTTCTAAATTAGCAGCTACATTGGCTTTATTTTTTGGACAACAGGACAGAATAATCTGGAAAAAGACTTGTGAATTGTACTCAATTATGATTATTTATTTTCTTCATTATGGGTGCTATGATGCATAGTAAGCAAATAATTAAAAAAAAATAATCTAGGTGTAGCCTTCAAACCAGGAATGTAAATTGAAAACATTTACGGCTGTTCTTCTAATTCCAATATAAGTATTTAAACAAAAGGCATCTCAATAAAATCCCTGTTTAAAGCATGATTTACTTATAGACACAAGATTCCAAATACATTATATCATTATTACACTGCTTGCCCTATTGTTTATTTTGTTAATGCTAGCATTAATCTTTCCTAAGCTAAAACTTGACTTTTTACCTATTTTTGGGGGTGTATTACTGATGAAACATTAGTTTGCTGCTATATGAGTGAAAATGATCAAATATTTATTCTTACATATTTATGTCACTGAAACCATTTTATTTTAGTACTATTTGTACCAGAATCAGAGCTGTTAAGAGCCTTTGCAAATTAAATGAACTGTTAGAAGAGCTAGAATGCAACAATTTTCTGAACTCTAGGTAGGAATAATTAATGTACAGTAGCAGTGCTAATGGGATAAACTCTCTCTAGATCTGAAGCAAAGTTCAGGGCGTGTCACAAAGCATTTAACATCTTCATGGAAGGGCTAGGTGTTACGCTAAAGATGGACTTTAAAGGTGGTATTCTAACGTAGGACTTCACTGCCTCATGCAGTTGCTTTAACGTCTGCAAAGTTTGAGGATTTCCTCCTCCCCAGCATATTTACATGTGGACTCTAGTTTTGCAAAGGTCTTGAGGAATATCAGAGGTCAGTATAAGCTCAGCTTCAAATCAGCACATTTTGGGTTCTAGGCAAGTCAGAAAAATAATGACAATTATTTCAGTTCATCTAAATTTTGGATAATTAGGAGCTAAGAAATTGGGATTCACCTTTACCTTTCCTGTATAGTGATATATGATCACATGTTCAAGACAGATGCCACGATGGGAAAATGAACATGCATCAATACTACTCCACATTCACTAAAACTTATGATGGCTGATGCAGGATAAAACAAGAGACCAAAAAAGACTTTGTGTAATTATTGTAAGAATAGTGTAATTAAAACCTTGCTCCTGAAAGCTTGAACTGTTTCAAGAATGTGTAGTGAACATATTTGGTTATACGAAGCAAAAGCACAACTAAGTTACCAAATTTACACAAAGTCAGATACCTGAAAGGTGATCTTTTAAAAAAAAAACTTTATTTGAGAAAGGAAGAGACTTATATCAGAAGGCAAAAAAAGGGAACATACAAACAGAATATATTTACAACACAAAACAAGAGATCACCTCTAAGGGTGTAAATTATAATAAATACAGTAGATTTAAAATGTAAGAGACAATAATCAATAGAAATGTGGTTGTTTAAACCCAGTTTTCCTTTTCACTGGTTCCAGGTAGTTTCTCTATTTTAAATTTCATCCAAATTTGAAAGATTCTGAAATTAAAGTCCACTAATGTATTGGGGTTCCTCACCTGAATGACACTATAAAAATATCTTGTCTTTTGTGAATATATGTCTTTGAAGTGATATTGTACAAAACTCTTCTCATTTGCAAGTTTCTCCCCAAATAAAATGTATTTTAAAAGATGCACTATCCTATTTTGATGAGGCTGAAGTCAGTCAGATTTCAAAGAAAATTAAACTTTTACAGAATGGGAAAACCATTTAATTTTATTCCTCCATTACTTTTTGAATGTGAATGTGATTTTTTCCATTCAAGATGAAGAAAGACTTCTTTTCAAATATGAAGCACACATAAATATCACCTGTGTTTTTTCTCAATTAATAAATCTCTTCTATCTAAGGAGGCCTTTCATATTAACAGAAACTATTTAGACATTTGTTTGGAGACCTTCTAGGAAAAAGGATAATGTATCTTTAGAAGCTGCAATATTTTATAAGAGATTTAACAGTATTACAGCATAATGTAAACAACACATGCTAATAACATATTTTAGAACAATTTCTACATTTGGCAAAACAGCTATCTTTCTTGAAACAGGATACTGCACCTTAAAATACCTCAGCTTTAGAAATATAAATATTTTTAATAGAAAAAAAAACCCTGACAAGGATTCCAGGTCAGTTTGGGATTACCCATATTAAAGGGGATCTTAATACAATGAATCTTTAACTAGCTTAACAAAAGTAAACCTATAAAACAAGGTAAACATATCAAAAGGGAATATGAAGGAAATGTTTCACTGGAAAGCTTCCTTAACAATTTCCCTACTCGCTTTGTTATTTTCTTTGACAATAAATCAATTCATAGAGTGCCTTTAAAAACAGAGGGAGCACTGCCCCGTCCCCCCCCCCGCCCCGCATTCCTCAGCACATGAATCA